>OY755178.1:9043243-9120466 GCA_963576735.1 Bedellia somnulentella
CTTCCCACTTCGGACCCTCGCCTTTATAAGAATGTTTTCTATCTGATCTAGATACGTTTTACGAGGCCGTTCTCTACTACCCATCCACATTGGCTCTTTATATCTCTTTCACTACTTTATTTTCATCCATCATCTCTATGTGCCCAAACCACATTAACATTCCTTTTTCACTCTATCATTCAACCTTACATTACATATATGTAATCAGAAGTACACTTCTGAGGAATCTCATTTCCACTGCATAAACTCTACTTTCATGCTTCTTCTGCCATGCCCAACATGCACTACCATACATCAACGTGGGAACCAGAACAGCATATGCACAGCCATTCGAGCCTTTTATGACAACGACAGGCCTCGATTTTTTTAAATATGCTGGTTTTTTTTAACTAATTTCTAACTAAAGGAATGTTAATGTGGTTTGGGCACATAGAGATGATGGATGAAAATAAAGTAGTGAAAGAGATATAAAGAGCCAATGTGGATGGGTAGTAGAGAACGGCCTCGTAAAACGTATCTAGATCAGATAAAAAACATTCTTATAAAGGCGAGGGTCCGAAGTGGGAAGAATAAAAGAGCATCTCATACATGCTATAGAATAATTAATGTAAGGGAAGCAAGAGAAGTTTTTCAAGATGGTACTAAGTGGGCGATCGATAGTCTCTGCCTACCCCAATGGGAATAATGGGCGTGAGTATAGATAAGTAAGTATTTAAAAAATATAAATGTAGTTATTATATAAGTCATAATAATTTATATATTTAATATTTAAATATATTTGGATATATTGCGTTTTTAACAGATGGCAACCCTAATTTGCGGCCGCTTTTTCACAGGCAGCTATGTATTATCATATTAGGAAAAAAAAATTGCTTTAATTTCATATAATGAATATGCGTGTAACTAATGAACGTATAAAACACTCCAAAAATATAACCTACTTACACCTGGCTGCGAGGTAGTTGCGGCCGAATTTGCAACGGCACCCATGGATTTTTATATTCTTTATATACACTGCTATGATGGGGATGTTATTGGCTGCGTCTTGTCAGTGTATTCTCCTATTCATAAACTTATGTTCAAATGTGTGTTTTACTTTGTACGTTATGATGTGAGCGTAGACATTTAGCAGTGGGATCTTATACTATGAGTATGTTTGTACTTGGATGAAAACCATTTAAAATAACCGATGTGACAAATGAAACCATAACAAGAAAAATCTCTTACCAAAAGTGACAAATTAAAATTTAGTGTCGTTTTTCCGTAAATTACTGTACGTAGACAGGGTAGAAAATCGGAAGAAACATTATATGCATTATGGATATCCACCCCGTTCAGGGTGGATAGACGGACACGCGTTTCCGAATATCCGCCTTAGGGTGGCTGTTTTAGGGTGGATAAACGGAATAAACCAGTTCCCTGACCTAATAGAAAGTGTTTTAGGCGAAGAGGTCTGAAGTAAAGAGGATAAAGACCTTGTGTTGGAAGACCTTGAGCATAGAATAAAGAGTAACATATAGGATACTAAGTTTGTGACCTTGAGGTTCGATTAATACTCTCTACTTACCCTGATGAAAATAAATGACAGTAATAAAAGTGACCAAAAGAAAAAACATACTTTTAAACTTATTCTCTACTTTATTTCACAGACATTACAAAAAGGCAGCACAACACATCACATTAAGAACTCTGCGTTAAAGACCTGGCAATACTGGCGGTGAATTCACATATTGTACCGCCGGCCTTGGCTCTTCAACGCCGGACACGTAATTGGTTTCTGGTGACCACGCCTGCATATTGTCTTGATAAGCAGGTCCAGCTGATGGCTGCTGCTGCTGTGCTGCCGATTGGTTGTAGAACTGGTTCACTGGTCGAGGAGCGTTGGGCGCGCCGCACCAAGACGGTTGTCCAAACTGTTGCATGTTCTGATTACGCATGTATGGCATATGGTTTCGCTGAAATTGGTGATGGCCTCCAAATTGATTATTTCCAAAATTGTTATTCATCGGTGGTTGATAACCGTTATTGAAACCGAAGTTATTATTGTTGCTATTAAAACCGTTGTAACCTGTATAACCAAACATTTTTGTAAGTAATTTTACAAATAATTTAGATTTAATTTATTTTTAACACTTTTCAATGACTTTCAATTTGCAACTGCCAAAATGGTCATTTTATTCTTGACGTTAGATTGACAGTTTGTTTGTAAAAAGAATTTTGATATTTGAAGAAGATTTATAGAGATTTTTAAATGTTTCATAAATTGATGCGACTCGCAGAAGGTCGCATCTTGTTTAAAGGTAGGTATGAGTATTCATATTTTTTCTATATATTTTTTAAATATTTGTACCTATTTGCTTTGTTACTTTGCTTAAATTCATATCCAAAGTTTCGGTCCTATCAATCTTTACTCAACATAAGAACGATTAACATTTAGTCCAAAATCTTGTAATTTTTATATAATAATGATATGCCATAATATATTCGACAAATAAATAAATACTGAATTAAATTTAACCATTCGCAACAATAAACCGCATTTCCGAGACCGAAATTCCGATGTAACCTCGTAGGAAGGATATCAGATAGTTAACTAAAGCAATAGAACAGTAAACGGCCCCCGCGCAAATTTAAAAGAAGTATTTAATAAAATGATTATTGATTATTTTTTTATGAATTCCTCTTTGAAAGTTTCGATGAATATTGAGCTCGATTTTGAAACAATAGCATAGCTAGTACGAGCGGCCTTTTAACAAGATATCGCGTGGTATGAAATTAATTAAACAGCCGAGTCGTTCCGGCTTAGGATGTCACTACCCCTTTCTACTCACGGCTGTATTCACGGTTTCTACAAGGGTATGGAGCTTTTTCAAGTGGTTTTTGGGTGATGCGGTTGGAGACCGCAAAGATACTTTATTTCTACCATCTTGTTCCCTATCAACTTCTAAATGTGGCTGAGGAGTTTCTTGCTCTAAAACTCTGGCTACCCCTTTCTTGGGATTTATGGCCGTGAGTAAATGTATGTATAAAATAGCCAGCCATAATAAACATAATAAGAAATCTCTTTCGCACTTACTTAGTATCTATACACTCATCTCGTTCTAACCTATATCGTGTCGATAAAATAGCGCTCAATTGCGAAGACAGAGGTAGTTCCGTAGAAGTTCTGCATGAACTTGTGTCATGATTCTTGTTAAAATATATTGTAATGATTTCTTTGAAAAACATATATTATTAATTCATGTTGATTTTAATTATGAGTACCTTTTGTTAATCAGTTTTGTAAAGTGTTTCATCTCAACTTCCGTTTTAAGCAACCAGTTTTGTAAAGTGTTTTGTAACTCAACTTCCGGTTGAAGTGACTGTTTTCGGTTTGACAAGTAATGGGTGGGGACGAGAACGGCTGTTGAGGCGGGACATTATTTTGATTCATTATATCGTTAGCAGGAGTGAAGTAAAGACGTTTAGTCAAAGTTACTGCCCGTAATTATAGTACAAATAGTTAATTGTTAGTTGTAATATATTTTATATGACCAAGTGGAAATAAAGTCAGTGTTCAAGAATTGGAGTTTCATTATACTTGAGTCAGATCAACGCCCAGTACTACTCTCACTAGGCCCACCCGAACTCACTCCGCCCGCCACTCGTCCCAGAATTAACTGGGCTAAAGTGACGGACGGCCTACAGACCTACACATCACCTCACCTCGACACCATTCCGGATGACATCTCGTCCCTGGATGACGCCCATCGAGCTGTCAGTGCCTTAACAAAGCACATCTCGGCGGTCGTACAAGACGCCACGTCACAAGTCGTTGTCGATGACTACCATTGCCAACGTCTTCCCGACGACATCAAGGAACTTGTTACAGCGAAGAACCGTGCCACTCGCGCATACGATTCTTTTCCGTCGCCTGATAACCGCTCCCGGCTGTGGGCTGCAAAGCGTATCCTTCGGGAGCGCCTAGTCGAACACAGAGGGGAGCGGTGGGATAAGTTCCTTGGCGATATCCGTCCGTCCCATAACGCCTACTGGGACGTGGCGAGGGCGCTCAAGTCGGACGGCTCCGATCTTGGTCTTCCTCCCCTTCCACAACCGAACGGCCTACCACCGGCAGAAGTTTTGTGAAGGTAGTTAGTATTAATAATTTTATAGTACTGTATAATGACAAATAACACCCCAGTCTTCCAGTGACAATGATAACTGAAAAGTTTTCGAAACGTCGGGCTTTAAAAATAATGTAATAACACGCGATTAAAATATCCGAAAATCAATAGTTGCTATACAAGCTATTCCAGATCGGTATGCCAGACAAGCTCGTGGCTATAACCCGCGACTACTTGTCGGATCGCCGATTCCGCTTCAGAGTGGAGGACGCCCACTCACAACACCACCCCATACACGCGGGAGTCCACAGTGCTCCACGCTCTCACCCACACTCTTCAATATATACACTAACCACATCCCGCGTACACCGCTGGTGGAGTTAGCACTCTTTGCAGACGACACACTACTCTACACGATCCACCCCAACCACAACTTTATACGGCTTCGCCTTCAGCGAGCCGTAACACAACTCGGAGAGTAGTTCAGGAAGTGGCGGATCGAGGTTTATTCCCTCCAAAAGCGCAGCCATGCTCTTTCGGAAGGGATGGGCCTCACATGATCCGCCGCGGCCTGTTCAACTCTTCGGCTCACCTATACCGTGGGTGAAAAAGACCAAATACCTCGGTATTGTCTTTGATCCCCGGCTTACATGGACACACCACATCAAATACATACGCAACAAAGCCTCATTCGTCCTGAATAGGCTATCTCCGATGCTTTGTGCTCGCAGTAAGTTACCACTGCGTCACAAAGTTACACTATACAAAACATGTATACGTTCGGTCCTCTCGTACGGTAGTGTTGCATTCGCACACGCCAGAGAGGACTTGATACACCACCTCCAGGTGATACAGAATAGGTTCATGCGCAAGGCGGTAGGGGCGCCTTGGTATGTTAGGAACTACGATCTCCACAGAGACTTAGGACTCAATACAATCAGGGATCACTTCAAACAAATCTCACGTAGATACTTTGATAAGATCCCTGATCACCCCAACCCCTTACTCCGAGCCTCGCTCGAATACACGATTTCCCCGGACGCCGGGATTCGACGCCCACGTAGCGTGCTCTCGGATCCCGACGACGACATCACCCGCGAGCTCGAGGCCTCAGGGGCGAGGTCGTTTTCTTTCGTTCAGCTTTCAGCCGCCCGGCAAAACACAAGTTATGGTGACGCCGCATAGGCCGCAGGGCCAGCAGCACCGAACCGGTGGGGTTTTAGTCGGTAAGAGTCCGACATAGTCGCTCTCTCGAGCGACGGGGGATCCTATGAGGATTTCCCCACCGGTAAACAAAAAAAAAAGACAGAGGACATCCTGCTTCACTTAGGTGCCAGCCGTATCAGCGCAAATAAATTGGCAATTGACATACAAAATATAATATATAGACTTGGTAGATCATTTATATTGTTATACATTTGTTTGAAGTATATTTCATGGCTTGGGCCTAGCCAATAAATCATTTATAAAGTCATAGTACAACTTTATGTATGTGCTATGTTTTTTATAAATTTGATTGAAGTATTTACTATTATTGAAAAGTTCAAAGGGACGATGAATTGTTGGTTCTATAGTATACGGAAACATAGTGGTAAATTTGTTTTTTTGCTGTGTAGTTTTGGAATAGCCCTACCCCATTTTGCCTGTGAACGTTCGTAGGAGGCGACAAAAGGTATTGGGGCGTTTAAAGTGATTTTTGGGCGATGCAGTTCGAGGCCCCTCACCAACAACCGACTTTTTTTTACAATTGTTTCCTTACTCAACTTCCAAAATTGGCTGAGGGTTTTTTTTATTCCGTAGCTCTGGTTACCCCTTCTAGGGATTTATGGCCGTGAGTATATGTATGTAATTTTAAATGGAATCTATAAAATAAATATTAAACAACGTATAAGACGTAAGTATAAGAATGTATTAGTATTGCAAACTGGAGTAGCCTGGAGGCTAGACCAAGGATACTCTACACTAGGGATCGGCCCTGTGGTACTATATCTTTATAACGTTATGCAAATAATAATCATATCGCAACAGAAATATTCCATATGCCGTTTTCTCTTTCTAACCTTCCGAGCTTAACCTTTTGAAAAAGAGAGCAATACATGTTTCTTTCTTGTTGTTTATGGCAAAATTTCGTCAAGACGTTTCGATTATGATAGCCTTTGAGTAGTGAAGTATATGGAGATAACATAAGGTACATAAAATCGTGCCTATTTTTGAAACCAAAATGGCCGACTAGTGTTGGCCAGTGATCGATACTTTTTATCGATAATATTATAGCTGAAAAATTTGGTCGTGCTAACCCTAGGATCTAGAAAAAAATAATAGATATTTAGATTTCTGCATTGGGTGGTCCATTAACATAAAAATGGTGATTACGATTCCTGCTTCGAAAAAACTTACAGTATTTGCTGAAACATAGTAGCTATGGCTAGTACACGTATTTTTTATAAAGAAGAAGTGTCTTTCTCAAGTTAAATCTGATACAGCCTAAATCATGCAATCCGCACATGTGACGTTGAGGGCGTAAAGCCAGTAACTAATTAAAAAAAACGAGCGCTTGCTTTGTAAATAGTGGGTTTACTGTTTTTTATTCTATTAACCTTCATTTATTGCGCCAGTTGTTGGCTTGTCAAAAACCAGAATGAACAGCAGTGGTAACAGAAATGGCCATTTCAAGAAATAAAATATTTGTATTTATCATTATCAATTATTATTATAGAAATATTAATAATTAAGTCTTAATAATTAAAAATTAACACTTTATTCTCACTTCTGGACATATAAAAATACTTAAAAAATATTTAAAAGCAAACCTAAAACTACTTATGCAACAGGTAACAAAAATAATAAAAAAAAACAAATTATACTAAAACCTTTCAGTTAAAAAATATAATTTAACTTTATTAAATAAACCTCACTGTCTAAAATCATGTTCCATTTAACAAAAATATCTAGCATATCTATATATATATATATATATATTAATATTTTCCTTTCCGATTGCTTCTAGCCATTTTCGCCTTTTGGGTTCATTTTTGGGGAGTCTGAAACAAGTAGGTTTTTTTCATATAATATCGATATAATACATCGACAATAATAAAAAAACATCCCTATCTCGAACATAACCTTAAACTTAAATTCAATAAATCTATATCTAAAAGTATTGAAAACTCTGTAAATACACTTCACTCTATAAAATTCAGGTATACCATTAAAGTAGGATTATAAATGCTTTATGAGTCTGCTATATGATGCTATAAAGAATAAAATCACAATAATAATAGTCGATTTATTAGTTTTCCCATTTCTTACCGATGAATTGTTTAATTAGGTCGATTCCTGCTTAAGTATGATCCACAGGTCAGAATAGAACACTTCACCATTTTAACAGAATTTCAGCACTATACCACTGTTTATTTCACAATTAATTGTAATTTTTCTACAAAATTTCAATGTTTACAAACAAATCAAACCATAGACAACAAAAAACTTTGAAACTAAAATGGCGGATTCATCCACGAATTCTATATATAGTTATGTATAAGATTCTTGTGGCCAGCATTATTAAAATGGTGTTGGTCTTAATGACACCCACAAAAATACTATCATCAGACAGAGACAACAATAGCTAATCATTTCGTCAAACACAATTTTGACAGAAAAGTTTATATAGAACATTATGTGATCTCCATATACTTCACTACTCAAAGATGATAGCGCGTACCTAGATCGGCCAACTTAATTGCCATTTGATCTGTCAAGTTGCTTTGTAAACAAAAGTGTTGATTGCGTTTATTGTGTTTTGGACATTGATTTATCAAGTTTTAGACCAAAAATTTGCACAGGCAATATAAGTGCACAATGCCTTGTTGCTCTATTAAAGATTGTGGCGCCCGTAATAGCGAAAATCAGCCTCAATTAACTTTACACAAGTAAGTAATTATTTTCTTTCTTTTCACTTCGGTCAAGTGTATTTTTTGGTGTATTTCATGCTTCCTCGATGTGATCAGAGGAAACTTCATGATCATTGTAATATTTTCGCCATAAAAGGCTTAGTTTTCATGATTTCTTCCAAAATTATTTCCTCTCATTGTTTACCTCGTGATGTGAAACACTGATCATTTAGTATTATCGATGCTTAAGTACTATCAGATTCGGTTTAAGTTGGTTGGTAGGTTAACCTATCAAAAATCTAAATGCCTCCCAAAATGTAGGTAACATTATTTTTATAGTTTACACTTGTCTTCACATTTGTTACTTTGAGGATTGATTACTAACATTAAATAATTTCAGGTTTCCTACAAGTGTAGCACGGAGAAGAAAGTGGCTTGATGGTATTGGCTTTGAAAACATCACCCATCGGCATAAAAATTGGCATTGCATTTTAAAAAAATGGTATGGTTTATCATAAAAAAATCACGAATGAAAAGGTTTCATTCAGCACGTGTTATAATATAACAAATTGACGTTATTTAAAAATGAATAAATGTGACATTTTTAATTTAAATACGTTGTTTTTTTAGTATTTAAATGTACGATCTTGCAATATAAGTCAAGCACTCATCAATATTTTGTTTTGCGTGTACGACAACTGTGTAGTGTCGGCTTAGAATAGCACTACCCCATTTCTTCCGGTGGGTGTACGTAAGAGGCGACTAACTGACTTTTAACGGCGTTTTAAGGGAATTTTGGGCGATGCGGTTGGACATCCATCACCAACAACCTTTATTTTACCAACTTCTCCCCACTCAACTTCCCAAAGGTGGCTGAGAAATTTGTCATTCCTTAGCTCTGGCTACCCCATCTAGGGATTTATAGCCGTAAGTAAGTATATGTAATGTGTACGACAACCGATTTAAAGTCGTCCTTGAGCATATGACACCCATGAATAATATCACTGAACCACTGATCGATGCACTGCTTTTAACTTACCCCACGCCAAAAATCGTAATAATTTATCGCTCGAAAATGCTCATGAGTTAAATCCATGGTGATGTGTGATCCATGGTGGTGAAACGAATGTTTAAAACTGGTCTTAAAATATCTAGATCTAATTAAAAAGCATTTGCCCACTGTTGAAATAAATTATTTCTACATAAACATGTTGGCAAATTTATCGATATTTTTCTATTCTGATTCTTGCATATACAACCCTAGGTCAGCCATTTTAAGTGCCAATAGGCCACGCCCCCTGCTACGCTCCGAGAGTGTTTAGGGCCGATCCATAGTGTAGAGTATCCTTGAGGCTAGACTGTCCGAAAATTTATTATCTCTTTTTATTTAGCTCTATGAAACATTATGCTTTTTCTCACATTGTCAAATGAACTTTGACAAGTCATCTATCATGTGATAACGTCACTGTTCATTTATTTTCAAGAAAAATCCCATAAACCCCAAAAATTCTTAAAAAAAACCCTGAAAACTCCAAACAATATGTGCTACAGCAACTGCTGCTATTGCCAACCAGGTGGCTGTGTAGCCGGTGCTTGCCCTTGTCTTGGAGCATGTGTGCCTTGCAGCGAGGGTTACTACGCATGCGCTACTTATGGAGGAAGACCAGCTAACTTCAAACCGTGTCCGTGTGATTACTATGCTCCTGCCGGCTCCTCGCCAATGTGTCCTCCGGTGAGAGGATACTGTCCTCCAGGAACTTGCGGGCCTTGTCTGCCTTACCGTCCTGTTAGGCCGCCAGTGTTTCCCTCCCCTTGTTAGTTTGGTATTGTGTGGTTCCAATAAATGATTCGTACATATGTTTTTGTGATTATTTTTCTAATATAATATGCAGAGTTACGCCGCATATCTCCTTACTAATATTTCTGAACATCATGTATTTTTTTTGTCACCTGATGTTCTCGATACCTGCTTTTTGCGCGGATTTTTGTATTCACGTTATTGAAGCTATGGTATGGAATGGCGACACTCGGTCCCATATACTGCCACAGGCTGAGTATGACACAGCCATAATACGTTGGCTCACGATGTTTCCCCTAAACTGCTAATAACAACCTATATAAATAAACCACATATACAAGTCGAATTGGTAAGATTCATATGTACAAGATTTGAGCCGCATAACTCATCTCAAAAGCGATATTTCTTTTCCGCTGATATACCAAGTACCGATGCCATATTAACAACGCAGGCTTCCTTGGTGATTTTCTATATTTTCCTACACCAAAACCTTCGACAAAATTAAACTGAAATTCTCTGAAGATATTCCAACTCCTCTATCTTATATTTCACATGACAAGGCTCAACATATAAATTCACTTTTCTCAAGTCAACTCAAACGTTCACGCCGTATATCCTCGAAGGGGTAGGCAGAACATCACGTGGCATTTGTCACCTGACAGTGTACTTACGTGATAGTTGGCGGACCAATAGGCTACAACAAAACAATAGCTATTGCCTTTTTTGTACGACTTTTTGTACAACTAAGATACTAAGCACGATGAAGTACAACTAAGCCATGAGGGCCTCACGATGTTTTGTCTCACCGTTAACAAACTCGATTATTAACCACACATATGTATTTAGATAAAATATTTTTTAACAAAAAGAAAACCGACTTCATCGTTGAAAAATCAACCGAAAATAAACAATCAAGTACTAAAAAGTAAGAAATAAGTTTTTTTATTAAATATGAGTACTGTGATTAATACCTTAGGAATTTCTTTATTCCACACGCGTCAGTTCAACCTACCTAAATATTAAAATTCTCTTAAATTAATTTGTGAGTCGGTGCCAGCCTGCGTGATATGATAATCTATCTATCTATACTATAATAAGACTGTATCGAGGTCAAAACTGTACATTGAAGAAAAAAATAATAAAAACCGGTGGAATATGTTTTATTTTCGATACTGAAGCCAAATTTGCTATTTTTGAAAAAAATGTCTGTCTGTCTGTCTGTCTGACTGTCTGTCTGTATGTCCGTTCATCACGTCAATTCTACCGGACCGATCTTGATCAAAGGCATGAATGTAGGTTATACACCTGGCCAACATATAGGATATAATTTATCCCGGATTTCGCAAGGGTTTCCACAGGAGCATAAAAAAACATAACTTTTATATGGTTCCCCATATTTACACGATTAATTTTTTCATCGACCGACTTTATCGGACTCTTCATTAATAGTCTTTTTGGAAAAAATAAGGGTTTCATCCATTTTCATCAAAATAATTGTCCATTTAATTGTTTGTCAATAGTATGACTACTAGATATATAGGATATCACAAATTTGAGACTTACACAAATGTCTGCGTGGCGTAGCGGTATACCGTTTGGTAAACACTAAGTACGAAAGACCCAGCTTCTAATCCCGGTTGGTCAAAGTCTTTTTGCGTATTTTTTTTTCCTTTTGTGTTAGGTTAGAATAATAGGATGCACTAATCCATCTTTTTCACATTCAACTATGCGAATATGTATGAATAAAAATAATTGAAAGCATATTGTATTGTTACGTACCGGGTTCTTAATTTGATAAATACCAGTCACACTTTCGCGCAATAAGGTGTAATTATATTTATTGACCAATAACGCACTTTACACAACACAACAAACACTATCGATAATTAACTATCGATACTCGCA
This sequence comes from Bedellia somnulentella, assembly GCA_963576735.1. Lineage (NCBI taxonomy): Eukaryota > Metazoa > Arthropoda > Insecta > Lepidoptera > Bedelliidae > Bedellia > Bedellia somnulentella. Next base: position 9,054,943 of record OY755178.1, read on the forward strand.
CTAATTAACAACACTAATTTACTCCGTTATAGTAACACTGTCCACACCGTTAAGCTTATTTCCGTAATCCGTATATCACTGCACTGTCGTATTTAATTTCTTCGCTCTAGTATTTCGCTTGTTCTCGCTTTAGTTCTTCGCACTCGAATAACTCCGTAGCACGCGTTGCTCTTTATATATGCCAAATCTCAATACGCGAATATTACAGAAAGTTCTAGTACCACATTCTCGAAAAGTCGATATTCGAGAAACATCTAGTAATTCCTTTTTTTACTTATTACAATACTAGTAACGCCATCTGTTCTCTAGTAGTGGCAAATCCTATCTCCTACTTGCGAACAGATGTCGTAACATTACCCCCTCCTTACATTAATACTCGTCCCGAGTATTATTGCTTCCATGGTACTTCGCAAGTCGATCGATGTGAACTATTTTCGAAGCCCCTCTAGGTTGGCGTTGAATTCTGTACGTTACATCGTTTATTCTAGTGACCACCTTGTACGGTCCTTCCCACCTATTTTGTAACTTAGGGGACTTCCCTTTCTGGCGAGTTGGATTGTGTAACCAGACGAGCATACCCTCTTCGAAACGCGGCGTGTTAGCTTTACGGTCATATCTGGTTTTCATCTTTTCACTAGCATGTAAACCATTTTCACGCACTAGGGAATGTACATCTTGCATTCTTTCCCTCAAATCGCTTACATATTCAGTTACACTCTGCGGCTCATCTGGTGACCCTCCTGTCAACAAATCTACAGGCAATCGTAGCTCTCTTCCGAAATTGACGAAAGCAGGTGTTTCCTTCGTGCTTTCGTGAACAGCTGACCGGTAAGACAGTAAAAATAATGGAATGTGTTTGTCCCAGTCCTTCTGATGTTTTTCAACCATCTTCGCCAACTGTCTCTCCAGTGTTTGGTTGAACCTCTCCACCATTCCATCTGACTGAGGATGATATGGCGTCGTCCTGGTTTTATGCATTCCAAGTAGTTTGCACACCTCTTGAAATACTTGTGACTCAAAATTTCTTCCCTGGTCAGAGTGTATCTCCAGGGGCACGCCAAATCGACAGATCACTTCCTCAACCAGTTTTGTAGCCACAGTTATTGCTTCTTGATTGGGTATGGCAAACACTTCAGGCCACTTAGTGAAGTAATCCATCACCACCATGAAATATTTATTTCCGGACTCTGATTGTGGAAACGGTCCAGCCACATCAACGGCAATCCTCTCCCAGGGAGCTCCCACATTGTACAACCGTAATCCCCCTCTACTCCGGGTCTGCGGACCTTTCACCGCGGCACACGTTGTACATTTCCGGCACCAGTCCTGTACGTCGTCCCTACAATGAAGCCAGTAAAACTTCGCACGAACCTTCTGCAACGTACGATTTACCCCATCGTCATGTGTTTCCCGCAGTACATCTTTAACCTTGGCTCTGGGCACGACCAATTGTAGGTGCTCTTCCTTACCGTTGGGTTTCTCCCACCTCCGGTACAGTAGACCATTGATCAGAACCAGGCTGTTCCATTGCGCCCAGTAAGCTTTCGTACTCACTCCTGTGGACGCTACTTCACTCCAAGCCGGTTGATCGTGTTTTTCCTTCTTCCATTTCATGATGGGTCTGAGGTTCTCATCTTCTTCTTGGGCCTTCTGCATAGCTTCTGTTTCCCATCCATCCAATGGACAAATTCGAGTCACTTTCACGACCTCCTCCTTCGACTCTTGCTTCCGGCAATGTTTACAGTCTTCCGGACACGGTCTACGTGAAAGCGCGTCTGCATTGCCATGAGATTTACCACTACGGTGCTCGATAGAAAAGTCATACTCTTGTAGCTGTTCGATCCATCGAGCTACCTGTCCTTCCGGGTTTTTGAATTGGAGAAGCCATTTCAGTGCAGCATGATCAGTTCGAAGCTTGGACGGTCTCCCAATCAAATACTTGTAAAAATGCTGTAAGGTCTTCACTACAGCTAGAAGTTCCTTTCTCGTGACGCAGTAGTTTCTTTCCGCTTTAGATAAAGACTTGCTGAAATATCCGATCACAACTTCCTTGTCACCTTGGATCTGTGATAACACTCCACCAATAGCCATATTACTAGCATCGCTGTCAACGATGTACTGTCCCTCTGGCTGTGGATATCCAAGGATAGGTGTCTCGCAAAGCCTCTTCTTCAGCTCATTGAAAGATAACTCGCATTCATCATCCCAAGAGAAGGTTTTCTTATCTTCAGTCAACCGATGCAATGGTTTGGCGATCTCAGAAAACCCTTTTACAAAACGTCGATAGTACGAGCAAAGGCCGAGAAAAGCTCGCACGTCTGTTTTGTCCTTTGGCGTCGGCCATTTCTGCACAGCTTCCACCTTTTCCGGATCCGTCTGAATTCCTTCTCGGCTGATTACGTGTCCTAAATAGTTCACTGAAGTTCTAAACAGCCGGCACTTCTTCGGATTCAGTTTCAGGTTTGCTCCACGAATTTTCTGAAAGACTTGTTCCAGGTTCTTGAGATGGTCTTGGAAGCTTTTGCCTATTATGACCACGTCGTCGAGGTACACCAGGCAAGCCTCGCCAACCAATCCCGCCAACGCACACTCCATAAGCCTTTCAAAAGTAGCTGGCGCGTTGCAGAGACCGAAAGGCATGACGTTAAACTGCCACAAACCCTTTCCAGTTGAAAACGCAGTCTTCTCTTTATCAGTCGGATGTATTTCCACCTGCCAGTAGCCTGACTTGCAGTCCAGGGTTGAAAACCACTTCATGCCACTCAAAGTATCCAGAGTGTCATCTATTCTTGGCAAAGGATAGCTGTCCTTCTTTGTCACGTTGTTCAGTTGCCTGTAGTCAACACAAAACCGTGTGCTTCCATTTTTCTTCTTAACAAGAACCACTGGAGAACACCACGGACTGGAGGACGGACTAATGACCTTCTTCTTTTTCATGTCTTCGAGCAATTCTTCAACTTCTTTCTCCTTAGCTATTGGGATTCTCCTTGCTCTCTGTCTAATAGGTCTTTCGTCCCCTGTATCAATTCTGTGTTGCACTAAAGATGTTCTGCCTAAGTCCTCTTCTGCATTTGAGAAGATGTCAGCATATTTCACCAGCAACTGTTTAATCTTGATCCTCTCCAAGTAAGATAAGTCATCCTGGATCTCACTTAACAAGTCAGTTACAGTTGAATTATCGACTTTCACTTTGACTTTCCCATTTGGAGAATGACAGCTCCTCATCCAGACTACTTCTTCACACTGACCAACTACTTCACCCCGCTTAAGCTGTACATCTTCTTGGTCAAGGTTGACTACCTTCACTATTGCCGTCTTGTTGCTTGTAACCAAAGTTCTTGCTGTCAGAAATTTCCTTGGCCCGTTCTTCCCTGTCTCTTCAATCAACACACAACGATGCCTCTTCTTCTCGCTGTCTACAGGTAACATCACCGGAACCAACTTCTGAGAACGCGCAGGAATATTGATGGTTTTCAAGCATTTCACTTCACCGACGGGACCACCCAGTATAAAGATTTCTTCCTGGCCACACTTGAAAATTCCTCTCGTTATGTCAATCCGGCAGTTATATTTCTTCATGAAGTCCAGTCCTAGTATGCATTCATCCATTATCTCAGCCACAATGACTTGATGAGTATACGACGTCTCGCCAACCATCATCCTGACTGAGAGTTCACCAAGGACAGGTATTCGCTGGCCAGAGGCGGAGAGTAGCCGACACTTAGTATCTCTGCTATACTTGATATTCGCTGCTTTCACCAGTGCCGGATTGATCACCGTGCTAGACGCTCCAGTATCAAGGGTCATCTTACAGTCTTGATCATTGACGCAGCCCAATATCACCAAACTGTTCCCGTTACAGGCTTGTGAGATGGTCATTGTCGGGGCTTTCTCCTCTCTAGCCAGCACCTGCCCCCCGGTCCTGGCTAATGCTCGTTTCCCTGGACGTTTTTCTGCCTGCCTCTTTTCTTCCTTCCTCAGCGGGCAACTTAATCTCAAATGGCCCCTTTTCCCGCAGCCATAACAAATCGGTCCAGTACTCCTTCCGACGGGTGCTTTAATGACCTTGAAGTCCTCATTTGCTTCCGCAATCTCACGAAGTCGATGAGTTTGGCGCGTATCCTGGCGGCAAGCTTCAACTTCTAGAGCGTTCGCCAAGGCATCCTTGAGAGACGTGTGGTGTTGAAGTCTCACCGCTGTTCTCACTTCGATATCTCTGATGCCGTCGACGAATGCTTGCACCAGGTTCATTTCCACCGTCTTCAGATCTACACTGGGATAGGCCTTGCGGACGAGCTTCTCGATTTCAAGGGCCCACTGCTGAAGTCCCTCTCCGGAACGCTGGACCCTATCACGCAGCTGAGCGCGGAACACGTGCTCCAGGTGTCGCTCTCCATAGCGAGACTCCAACGCATCCAGCAGGTCCTTGAAACCACCACTCGGAGTCGGCAGCGCCTCTATTACTGACAGTGCTTGACCTCGGAGCGCCACCGTCAGTGCAGTCAAACACTGTTCATCAGTCCAACCATTGGCAGCCGCAACAGTCTGGAACTGATGTCTATACGCCGACCAGGATGTTGTTCCGTCGTAGGGAGGAACCTTCACACGAGGACCATGGACAGCTACTACATTCTCACCGGAGACAACCTTGACCGGTCGTGATTCAAGCTGCAGAACCCTTTTCTCCATTCCGCGGAAGTCGGTCTTCATGTCATCGATATCTTTCTCAATAGTGGTTACCTGCTCCTTCATCTGCTCTACGTCTTTTTCCACAGTAACCACCCGACCACTGACTTCATTGACCGCAGTGAGAACTTGTGAGAACTTAGTTTGCTGTTCCTCGCGCAACTCACGAACTTCTTGTTTCACAACACCCTGTACCTCCGAATGTATGTTTTTCACAACATCCTGTATGCTTTGTTGTGCTTCACGCATGCTTTGAAACATTTCAACTATCATCGCCAAGTCAGTATTAGTTGCGGCCGCCGGCGCCGTTGATGTAGACGGCGCGTTAGTCACCGCGGACGTCTCCTCTGGAATGTCACTCCGAGGGTTCGTGACCGATGACCTCATTTCCGACAGCTGTTCACCCTCTGCGGCTTTCTGAGCGCGTGTCTTCACACCCTCTCTTCCGTCTTCCTTCGGCATAACTGGCATCTTCAAATCCCACTTCTGACACCAATTGTTACGTACCGGGTTCTTAATTTGATAAATACCAGTCACACTTTCGTGCAATAAGGTGTAATTATATTTATTGACCAATAACGCACTTTACACAACACAACAAACACTATCGATAATTAACTATCGATACTCGCACTAATTAACAACACTAATTTACTCCGTTATAGTAACACTGTCCACACCGTTAAGCTTATTTCCGTAATCCGTATATCACTGCACTGTCGTATTTAATTTCTTCGCTCTAGTATTTCGCTTGTTCTCGCTTTAGTTCTTCGCACTCGAATAACTCCGTAGCACGCGTTGCTCTTTATATATGCCAAATCTCAATACGCGAATATTACAGAAAGTTCTAGTACCACATTCTCGAAAAGTCGATATTCGAGAAACATCTAGTAATTCCTTTTTTTACTTATTACAATACTAGTAACGCCATCTGTTCTCTAGTAGTGGCAAATCCTATCTCCTACTTGCGAACAGATGTCGTAACAGTATGAATTTTGCGTATTCATTTGGTAGGTTTGAGAATATGTTTATAATTTTTGTTTATTTAACTATTTTTTAACTAATATTCTCATAGATATATTAAATTTTACTTACGCATGAATTAATATTCTGTTTAAGCCTCAGAATGCATAGTTTGTAAATAATAGTAAATATCTCGATGTTAATTCAGTACAGTACCGCCATCTATTGGCCGATAATTGCAGTCTCTCTCACATCACCAACTTATTGCTCCCCATATTTAATTATTTTTTTCATCGACCGACTTTATCAGACTCTTCATTAATAGTGTTTTTGATAGAAATAAGGGTTTTATCCATTTTCATCAAAATAAATGTCCATTTAATGAATTGCTGTGTAGTGTCGGCTTAGAATAACACTACCCCATTTCTTCCGGTGGGTGTACGTAAGAGGCGACTAACGGTATTGGGGCTTTTAAGGGATTTTTGGGCCATGTGGTTGGAGACCCATCACCAACAACCTTTATTTCACTATCTTTTCCCGACGCAACTTCCAAAAGTGGCTGAGGAACTTCAACTTCCTTAGCTCTGGCTACCCCTTCTAGGGATTTATAGCCGTGAGTATATGTATGTATGTATGTATGTTTTATTTACTGGCAATACTAATATCGATGACTGCGACGCCCTTACCGGCCAAGAAAAGTTTGTGGATCTGTACTATCTATCTCTGATTATTACAATCTAAACAATATATATCTATCGCCTACCATACCATGTAGGTATCCTACATTGTAAGAAAAATTAAAATTAGGCATTATAAGGGTAATAAAAATAAAAATAAATTTAGGGCATAATTACTGTGCATCTTTAATAGAACTGTTTCAAAAATGCTTAAAAACAATACTAATTTGAAATAATTAGAATCTAGATTCTACACCATTTTCCAAATACCGAGTACTTGAATTAGGCTAAATAAGATAAATCTGAGATTAGATTCACCGAAACTGTCTACACACATACCTATAAAACTTTTAGTCCAATTGCTTCTTATGCTACTTCAAGAGACGTTATCTACTTAAGGGGTCTTGCACCTAATGGTCGCCAACCTCCCCTATACCTACCCCAAGATTGACACGACGCTGACTACCTGACCTATCGTTTACGACAACGACTTTTCCTTGTAAATACTGACTTGTCTAACAGAATGCCACCATACACCGACGACCAATATTATACACTGTGTATAATCTTGCTACTGGCCTTCTGAGCCATACGACCTACTAATTGCCACAACGGCTCCGCTTCTGTGTCTCTCAAAAAATACCAGCCTGAACGTTCTGATTATACACTTTACCATCCGTTCGTTCATCGTCTTATGATAGAGACCAACTGGCGCTGATCACAAATAAATAATAACTCGTATTATGTGATAAATAATAAGAGTGGATAGGTAACGCTTCTCGGTCCGAAGGCTTCGGGTTCGATCCCCGTTGAGAGCAACATTTATGCGATGAGCGATGAGTGTATTATATAATATTAAATATATCGTTGAGTTAGTATCCCATAATTCAAGTTTCACTTAGTTTGGTTATAACTTCATCTGTGAAATATTTCGGTAAATATTGCACGTTTTCAAATAATTATCCATTCCAAACATACTCAGTGAAAATTATACCCATCATTACATAGAAGTCGTGTGAAAATAAAGAGATTTTTAGATTGTAAAGTTATATTTTTAACTAATTTTTGTAAGCGATCGGTAAAAAAGATCGCTGAAAATTTCATTATGTTTTACTGTCTGTTTTCCCTTATTTCATTAACTTTATTTTCGTAAATATTGGCAAAGTTGAAACTTGGTAGCGATTTTAAGTTGTTTTTGGGCGATGCGGTTGGAGACCCATCACCAACGATACTTTATCTGTACCATCTTGTCGTATCAATTTCCAAATGTGGCTGAAGAGTTTCTAGCTCTAAATCTCTGGCAACCCTTTTTTGGGTTTCATGGCCGTGAGTATATGTATGTATAATGTATGTTAAAAATATTTAAATTTCTGGGAACTTAATTTCCTCGTATGAGATGTAACTGGCAACTTATAAAATAAAATTAATGATAATTTGTGACTAAGTTTTTGGTTTTGGTTTTGTTACTGTCATTGTCAATCGAAAAATTCTTACAAAATAAATTCCTCACAAAGAAAATAAACGATTATATTTTAAGCCTAACTAAATTCCTAGTTAAAACATTCATTCGATATTTTATCAGGAAACTTCGAAAAGACATCTGAAGCAGAAGAAGCAAGATGCTATGGTGTGGTATTTCTCCGTACTGCCAGCCTCTTGCTCCATCGTATACACCTGGATGTCCTTGTTGCGGCCCCCACTTGCCATCCAACAACTTAAATGCTAAATGCCCACCACCCATCTGGACTTATGGGCCCTGTCCGCCATATTGAAACTTATTTTTTTAAGTTCGTAGCTAAATGTTTTTCTTGCCTTGTATAAATTTATTGTAATTGTATTTTGGTTACGTGATTCCTTAAAATAAAATGTTTGCGTTGAAATAAATTTGTTTTAATTGGGTAGCAAACGTACTACGCTTGTTAACATCTCGTGACGTTTTGTCAACTGGTGTTAAATTTTGTTCTCATTTTCTTTAGACAGTGAATTCGCATAATGTAGAGCAGGACTTTTGCCGCTTTTTTCGAATACATTCTCACTCAAGTAAAACTTAGCCATGAGTTTTCTCATGTATTCCGTCACAATTCAACAACACAAATGCCTTAATGTGAGGAGTGAGACTAGAAGTAGACCACAGCTGCTTTGATAGGAAGGCATTCTAATGAATTTGTAAATATGGTTTATATCACGAAGGTCTGATCTTAAATTGCTTAATTTATTTTTAGCACATCTGACGGAGTGGGACTTGAAATGAAAATTTACAAGAAGAAACCTGTCGAAGAGTCTTGTTCTATTTGCATTTTATTGAAATTGGATGCTCTTAACTTCTTTTTTTACAGTAACGAGTAATTTGCATTACTTTTGATATTTTCTCAGTGAATAAGTTATTGCAATGCAATAACTCTTATTCAATTACCTACTGCTCAATCATGCGCGAAATAATAATATCAATGAAACATTTCACTGAATACATTTTCCAGTTGGACTGTTCGCTAATAATTATAATTATTTTTATGAAATATCAAATACCATTTTATTAGTAGGTAACGCACGCTACTTTATATGAGAATTTATCTTTTTTTTATGAAAGTCTCAAAGACTCAAACGGTAACAACATTTACACTCAAAGGGGTGGGAGAGGTAGTAACATTTTTTACTATCACGTCACGTGATATTACTGTCACCTATGAAGTTTTAGTACTTGCCTAGTTATAAGAATTTTGTTCAAAATAAGCAACATTTTGCAAAAATAATCTAAATTTTTTTACCTCTTGATGATTTTGGACACGCGGAAGTCCAGTTATGGTATATGAGGCCGCGATATGTTTTGTCCATGATCATATATCTGCAGAGAGCTGTTAAATTTATGTCAAGGAGACGTTGGTGTAACGGTGAAGAAAAAAATGCTCCACTTCACGGGGTGAACAGCGCGGTGTAACAGCGGAGCATACCCCGTTTGGGGGGGGGGCAAGTCTCAAGTGAAGAGTTAAAATAAATCTAGTAACACTGATACACTCTTGCATGAATAAGTACAACGTAGCCTGAGTGGGTTTCCTCACGATGTTTTACCTCACCGTTAACAACTATGATGAATAAAACACAAATATGACTTTAGAAAAGACACAAGTAGGCCTGACTCGGGATTTAAACAAACACTTCTCTACATGACAGGCGGCTTTACTCCCCAGTTATGCTATCACAGTTGGTGCAAAAAATCCCCACATGAGGTTTCATGCACAAACAAGTCTAATTATGTGAAGCAAGGATGTTTGATGTCTCCTCTCTATTAGGTACGATGTGATGTGAAAGGTAACAGGCGGGAGAGAGCGGTAGGATGATTGACATACCCTAGATTATTGCCTTTTGTCTACTAGCCACGTCACGGGAGAAGTAAGTGAAGACAGACGACCTCACGACCGAGGCTGGTATGTAGGGTTTGTGCATAAACTGTGCTGGAACTATAGATTTGCACCCTAATGCCCTGATGCAAGCTCGTACATGTGAATGGAGAGATCGTTTAACCGCTAAATAAGGTCACGTACCTAGAGAGTGGGAGGGAGGAGTGTGGTGGACCCCGGAGGAAAATCTGAAGCGGATGTGGGGGCGAGAATCAATAAGACTCAAGTCGCCTACGCTCATATAAAGCCCGTATGGACTTCATCGTCAATCACACGTCGCACAAAGATAAGAAATAATAATAATAAAACTCTGCACATAGATGCGGAAAGATTATCCGAGATGATTAAAGACACCATCATCACCATGGGGAAAGCCATTACCCAACGCCCCGTTTTTCCCTTTGATTCACACTGAAACCTAATAGTATTTTACTTTATATTTTATTTTCACTTTGTTATTCAATTAAAGATCCTGTTTAATATAGAGCTTAGCAAATCAGAGTAGAGCGAGGTGATATTGACTATTGCTTATAGCTATAGGCTCGTTTAATATTCCGATAAGAACAACTATAGTTACTAACTAACTTTTGCCCGCAACTTCGTCCGTATGGTACGAGGTACTAATACAAAAGTGACTTATTAGTACCTCTGCTAACTCCTTCGGGAACGGTGTGAACGTTTGAGTTTGAGTTTTGAATTTGCGAGTGTGCATTTGATACATTTCTACAAGACTTATCTTGTAGAAATGTATCACCATAATTTTTACTACCACACCCATGCATGTGTGCACGAGTATAGTTAGCCAAAATAAAGCGTCAATTACTGCAAATGACCCATAACAGTTTAGCTGGCAAGAAATTGTATAGCAATTACTAGTGACAGTCCAAAGATAAAAACAATCATCAATGTTTATGTCACCATAGTCGAGTCGAGTGTAATAGTAAAGTATTTTCCCACGTTTGTAAGCAATGTAGGGTAATAGTAGGAAACTATTTTCCGGAGTCATTTGCAGGAAACCGTCAACATTTTATTATTACTCTGGCAAATAGGATCCTATCCTAGTTGATACAATTTAAAAAACGTCTTAGAAATATATAATAATACACTTTTGAATTCATTATATTTTATTTTCCAATGTTATGGAATTATACATCTGAAACTAACCGACACCTAATCAAACCTAAATTTGTAACATACCAACAACTATTTGGCAACAATACCTAGAATAATACTGGTATTGATAAAAATATTCTTTTGCGATTAATTCGGGATAACTCCCTGTGAGAAATTCCGGTTTTAACGACTCTATGTTCGAAAAAGCAATAAATTAACAATTTTAGTGAACTCATAACAGTCGAATATTTTTTTAGCAGTGTTCGAGTTACAAGATTCAGAGTAGATCTCTGACGCGATTACATTTAAAAATAAGACAGTGCTTCTGAGAATTACTCTATTATTACATTCACGGCCCATCACACGTTAGCGCGAAGTAAACAAGCACTTGATAATTACGATGAAATCTTTTAAAGGATCAACAACAATGTGTCATCAAAATATGACTAACCATCAAAAATACTTCAGGATCTAACACCAAGAAAGGTGACTGGGCGATGGAGATCCAATATATTATTATATAGATTGAATTTTAGAGAACAATATTACTCTCAAACTCAACATTCTTGCCGTATATTTCCGAGGGGTGGCAGAGGTACTATTACTTCTAAACATATAATGACATTTGGGTCACGGTAACCGGGTGCACTTTCACAGCGCATTGTTTTAAAATTGGTTCCAAGTTCCAAAAGTATTATACAAAATATCCATGTATCTGACTACTGCCGACTGGGCAGTTTCACAAAGACTGCTCCAATCCAAGCTATTATCTTACCACAGTTCAGGCCTAGTTATTGGCCTGTGATAGGTCTACCCACATAAAACTTGATGGCCACTGCGTAACTGAAAGAAAATCTATTCCGATTGAAAGTGATTGTTTGACGATGAGCCTGGAGATCCATCACCGCCCTTACTACTAAAAGTGATTGAGGAATTTACTAATTTTGAAGCCCTGGCTAGCCCTTTTTTTGATGTATATCCATGAGTAAAACTTTAAAACTGTCATGCTACGGCAATTCGGTATGCAAAGTTTTGTTTTGGTATTTATTAAATATTTTTATTCGATAGCAAACACGAAAATAAAAAACTGATTTGAATATTTTTCATTTAAAATGAGTAATTGCAAAGTTATGTTTTTTTAAAGATTGTTCCACTTTTGTACTTAATGACGTCATCGATTGAAAATATCACGTAGCGACATGCAAATAAAGCGAAATGTTTAGTAAACATTTTGCTAATTGCAAAATATTTCACGAATTTGTGATCCCAAATGAAATTATTACGATATTATACTAAACAAACCTATGATTTTCGATGTTTTATTAATAAACTGCAAGAACGAATGTCTTTGACATAACGCTGACGATCAGATACTGTTACATTTTTTTGCTAAAATAACTGTCATCTTAGCTCTGTTTGATTTACTTTCAAGAAAATATGTTTTAAAAACATAATATCTCGAAATGGTTTCGTAACCAGCACCACTTTTGTAAAACTTTGCATACCGAATTGACCCACCTTGAGTGTGATGCCTAATTTCAACGTCACCTAGGAATTGTTTGTCAATAAATGTTGAGGTTAATTAGAAACAAAGAGGTGACAAAACCGTTACAATTTAAACAATATTACATCCTTACTTTGGATTTTAGGAATGGATTAGTAATGTTCTCTGAGGTTACCCCACAACCACAATCGTACCACGCATTTGATCGCCTACTAGTCTACGATTGAGGCTAATGCTTTACGAAAGATAAAGGATGACTAACAAGCTACTTGCAATGAGTCAGTCTTTTGATAATTGTTGCATCATGTAAATTATATTACTCAACTTATGTCTCAGATGGAGACAACGTAGGTATATGGAACTGCTCATAGATAATTTCCTACAGCAGCATGCACTGCTGATGGTAGAAAACCTGAAAGGATATTTTGCGACAAAAATGATATCTTGTCTGTATCAATTATACAGTAATATTATTAAGAGGAAAGATTTGGGTGATTGTAATCAATAGAGGATCATTAGAAACTTTTAGTGGAAACATAGACTTTATATCAATACCCTTTTACTACCCTTTTATTGGTGCGTGAGAAGTTATTCTCAGTAGTTTTGATTAGTAAGACTACTAATGTAAATTTTAGAGTGTACTACAGACACCTTAAATGCGAGGATTAATTACATAATACCCTTAGTAATACATAGTATTGGATTAAAAAAAAATAACTTTATCGTTTGATTGTCATCTTAGATCTCGCTTTTGTTTCATTAATCCGACTTATTGATCCTGGCCTGGAGTGTAAAAAGTTAATCTAATGTGGTTGCATAGGGTATTGCTGGTTAAAGTTCAGAAGGCGCATAATAAAAATTTGATCTTCACATGAAAAATTCCTTATTAATAATTCTTGTGGCAAAAGTTAAGATTTGGGTAGATAGATGAAATGCTTCAGTTCAAGGGCAAAATTGCCAGTATTAAGTTTACTAAATATTTTCTCTCAGATTGAGGATAGTATCCTAATAAGTAACCCATACAGCGTTGGTCATTATATATGATATTGCTAACGATCTTAACCTACTTATACTTATTTGAGCCACAGTTTACAAGATTATTACTCGTTATTTTGCTTGCTATTTGCACGCAAATGTCTTTAATCTTCTATATTTATTCGCCATGTGTACCTGTTGTCCTCTTAAACGTCGTATAGAAATGTCCGATCTCTTTGAGACTCTGAACTCTTACACCTACGCACAAACTTTCAAGACTGGTTTACAATATAAAATTATCATTTATTTAAGTAATTTTAGAAAGCTGCTTCCATACCTTCATTAAATTTCAAAGTTTGTATTGCTTACAAAGTAATAATGCATTAAAAAACCCATTGTTCAGTTATATGTACAACAAAATATTTAATGTTCATTATACTCGATTTGAAATTGGTTTCTTCGACTTATCTGTCGGAAAACTAATAAAATGTGACGAACACAAACTTAGTTCGTAGCAACAGCTCACAGCTATTCGTGTCAGGGATTTTAGTTCGGACTATCGCACGGCTGATCGGTCATCGGTGCTGAGTAATTATACCCTTTAGAAAACTCAATAATTTATTGAGCACGGTTATTGAATAATTATATTTCCTAGCAGTACCGATCGGTTTGTTGTTATTGGAATAAACTGGAAATTGGATGCATAAACTAATATAGTCATGCTTGTTTTGCCTTTTCGGGGTTATGTGGCAAAACCGTTGTCTTATTTGTATCGCATGCCTAGGTGTATGTTTTGTTTAAAATAAATTATATCTGCACTAAAACTACGTGATTTAATCATTAATAGTTACTTCATATTTAATAGTCCCGTGAGATTTATTTATATTTTGTAAAACTAATTCTTAAAACGGTTACTTATGATAGTAGGGTCAACGTTTATATCGAGTGATAATCTCATACTTTTTCTAAAATATAGTCATGGCGGCATAGGATTAGGATTGACAGTTTAAGTATTAGTCCAAGTTTTTAATTTACGGGCAGGATCTGTGTTTAAAATTTCATAGAGAACTCCGTTTGCCAGATTATAATCCACATAATTTTTAAAATGGTAGTAATGCACATTATTAGTATCAACTGAAAATGGTTTTATTTATAAGTACTTACGTATTTAACGTAAATGGTATACATCTTAAATTATACTAAAACATCACTTTGCCCTTAGTTGTTGAGTCATTGATCGGATATAATAAATGGTATGTAAATGTAACCATTTTACCGCAAATTTCTCACACAGCTGACACACAAGGCACAGATTGTAGCAGTGTTAATATAATTGTACGTCTGATGATTATGAATCATTTGTCACCATGATAAAGAATGCCATTACAATAATTCCGTATCAACATCTGTGAAAATCCACCAATCCTATCGCACGCACGAAAATGAATAATGAATATACATTAGAAGGGAGCAGTTAGCGCGAAATAAAGTTTCATAATAATAATGGTGGTACCAGGAACCCAGCTGCAGCAGGCGGTGAAACGCTCGGCTGTCCGCTTCTACGAACGCGTGGCTCTTGGAACAGATCAAAACAGGCCCGTATTCTACTAACTATCTGCCTACCTATCATTTCTTCTATATTTTTCTTGTATGGTGATAGAAAATGCGTGCTTGTATGCGAGATTTAATTCTTCTTATAAATAAAAGATGTTATTAAAGGAAAGAAAAATTTCGACACTGGCGGGGTTCGAACCCGCGACCTTCGGGTATACGCCCCCGTCGCTCTGCCAACTGAGCTACAGTGTCAGTTGGCATCCAGCGCGAAATTCCTCTATCCTTTGTTTCTTTTTTTTACACGTTCAAGTAGTGTTTGCGTTTCCTACCTCCGAATTTTTAACTAATTCGGACGGCCATTTGTCTACCTTTTTCAGATAGAATGCAAATGTTGGAAACGCCTAACTATCACATAATTCAATGTTTTTGACATGAATTCCTCATGTGGGGATTATTACTTATAAATAAAAGATGTTATTAACGGGCGTATACCCGAAGGTCGCGGGTTCGAACCCCGCCAGTGTCGAAATTTTTCTTTCCTTTAATAACATCTTTTATTTATAAGTAATAATCCCCACCTGAGGAATTCATGTCAAAAACATTGAATTATTTAATTCTTCTTTCTGTATTAGTATAATAATAAATAATTCGTCCTAGAGTCGAAGGAAATAACAATAATGTCTATTTTCCGGGTTGGAGGTGCAAACGCTATTGAATTAAAATGTGACTCTGTATTGGTTATTTTATTGAGCAATAAAGAAGTGACAATACGCTTCTGCCCTTTATTAATTGAAACAGGTGTTGTTGGAAGCCTTTGTTATTTTGATGTGATAACGCCTTATAAATCTATGGACGCCACCTGCACAAATAAAAAAATATCATGTTGGGGAAGCGAGAGTGTGGAAAAAGCGCGCGCTAGGTAGATATAATATAATTTAGCCGTGAATTGTTTACTTGACTGATCTCTTTCTATCATTTTCTCATAATTTTTATATGTATGTTTATCACGTGAAAAGTATGCACGACCTATATAAATTTCTGTCAATCCCTTGATTTATGGAGTCAATTTTGGTACATACTTCCAATTCTTTCAATATAAAGGCGTTACTTAAGTTACTTAAGTCTTATGTCAGCAACTTTCAGATCTAAAGCTGAGCCAAATCTGTAACACATTAAATAAATAGTTACATCTTCAAAATATCCTGAAGATATTTTATTGCTTCAAGAAGCCTATTGAGAAAAATATAACCATAATCGTCCAACACGAGTGGTCGCTACAAAACCCCAAAGAAGTAAATATATATTACGTACATACATACATTACGTATGTACTAATAATTACCTTATCTTTTGCAGTCTGGTTAAAAGAAAATGTGTATTATTAATAAAGCTGAATTGAGCCCCTGCTTTCTGCACTCAGAGGAAATTGTTTATACTACACATACTTACATTTATTTTCTTTGAAGTAACGTTAAATCATTACTTTATCTTCTTCAATAGGGAATGTCATTCGAACATGTTTCGCGGAGCTAATAATTACACTTGGTTTCGACGTATTTTTAAATTAAATAATTGCCGGTATTTATATTCAATCCGAGTAACACCCAACGCCTTCGCACGATACGAAATATAATTAGTAACGAGCTACAATATACATGCAGTCTGGCTGAAGTTTCTTCGAGCACCGTTAATCATCATCACAGCCTACGGTCCCAACTAAGCCAGAACCCACCACATCAGGGACGTAGTGCAGATGGACAATTTGCAATTAATATAGTGATGAGTAACTCAATTCAGTCTGCAATATCCTAACCTAAGCTAAATCTCGAAATTTCCAGCATAAACACAAACTTCACGTTTACGCCATGAATTCTAAAGGGGTGGCAAAGATACTTGTCAACATCACATGACAATTTGGTTACTTGGTGTTCAGAGTACAGAATACACTGTCACATGACTATGTACTACACAGCTACTTTGGTTATTTTCATGATAATTTCCGTTACCGACAAACGTACGCTTATAATATTCACTGTTCACGCAATTTGGCGGTGATAATGAAGATTCTTTCGACAGAACTTTATGGTAGTGATTTTTTGTAATTTTTTTAGCATTTGCTGCGTAAGACAATTACGCAATAGTTCTTACAGATCATACGAGTATCTTGTATATACAAGTGGTCCTGGTACTTTCTTTTTTTGGTTTTCTATGATATGAAAGAACTCAAACAAGGAATGCTACTTAAGGTGATTTCCCTACTATTTAAGTAGAACTCTTTACAAAACATACATAGGCGAAGGTTCGTTTCTGGATTCTAACGCCTCCCTTGTACATGTAGTTGTTGTTTTTTAACATTTAGTTTTTGAAACATGTTTTTCTATCATTATACTCAACTTAACATAGTTTAATAAAGCCCTAAACTTACTGAGCAGAGGAATAATATAATAAATAAAGGAAAGAAAAATT
Source organism: Bedellia somnulentella (assembly GCA_963576735.1). Lineage (NCBI taxonomy): Eukaryota > Metazoa > Arthropoda > Insecta > Lepidoptera > Bedelliidae > Bedellia > Bedellia somnulentella. Next base: position 9,072,276 of record OY755178.1, read on the forward strand.
TCGACACAGGCGGGAATCGAACCTGCGACCCCGGGTATACGCCCGATCCCCACATGAGGTTTTCATGAACAAAAAGATTTAAGTTAGGAATAATATAAGTTTCATATTATCGTGTATTTATTTAATAAACGAGTAGTTTTGGAATTTTTAATAAAATTCTCACGAATCATCATTAAAGACTATCTTAAATATAACGACAGTTTCGTATTCTGTATTGGTATTTCCTATTCCTACCATTTCGTATTTAATGTCGCGGTAATTCCTAACAGGTAAAGAATAGTTTATAATTTCGAAATACTTTTTCCTATTGTTATTATGACACAACATAGTGTTTTGGATTTTCCTTTTTCATAATTTTTATATCTTTATCATCTTATTTGCACATCAATTTATTATTTAAAATATTGTAATAAATAGGTATATACCTAACTAAGACTAATGAACTTACGAATTCGATTCATTTACAGATAACTGATTCACTCAAACTCAATTCAAACGTTCTCGCTGTAAATCCACGAAGAGATGGCAGGGGTGATGGTACTAAACATCACGCGACATTGTCATAGGGGGCAGACCTATCGCCGTTTAATTTGAATACACTGTCACATGACTAAGTACAACTGAAACATGTGGGTTTCCTCACGGTGTTTTTCCTCAGTAATTCAAATAGTATATATCATAAAATAAAACTAAGTGAAGAAACATTTAATACAGAAGCGCTCAAAAATCCACTGATAAGGCAACATTTTCAAATAGAACTCAGCAATAGATTTCAGAACTTAAAAATAGAAGAAAACATCGACAGTGAGTGGGCAGTTATCAAAACCACAATTAAAGACACTGCTTTGAAAGTACTCGGCAAAAGGCAGAAGAGGAAACGAAGAAAGTGGTGGACGGTAGAGTGTGATAGAGCCACTGAAGAAAAGCGGCATTATAGATTACTTGCAGAGCAAAACGATGAATGGAATACAAAGTTTGACGAAGTAAAGAAGGCAACCAGAAACACCATAAGGCTGGCCAAGAAAGAATATCTAGACACACTGGTAAAGGACATGGAAGCAATGATGAATGCTAATGCGACACGCAAGTTCTATCAAGAGATAAGGTCTATGAGAAAAGGGTATCAACCGACCTCACAGTTCCTTGAAGACTTTGACGGGAACCTGGTCACAGATGACGGCGATCGCAAGGAAATGTGGCGTAAATATTTTCAAGAGCTACTCAATTGCCCTCCAGGCGATGCTCAGATTGATGGAATTGGCGAAGATGGCGATAATCTAGAAGAGGTACAACCACCAAACTTCGATGAAGTAAGATGTGCCATCATGAGGCTGAAAAACAACAAATCCCCGGGGATAGACAACGTGAATGCTGAAATCTGGAAGCAAAGTGGTAATAATACACACACGAGGATATACAAACTGATCCTCAAAATCTGGAACACAGAAAGACAACCAGACGAATGGAATGTAGGTGTTATCTGCCCTATCCACAAAAAGGGATGTAGGAAGAGATGCTCTAATTACCGGGGTATCGCATTGCTACCTACCGCATACAAGGTCCTATCCTACATACTGCTGCGTAGATTGGAACCGTATGCAGAAGATATCCTGGGCGACTACCAGTGTGGATTCCGACGTAATCGTAGCACGGTCGATCAGATTTTCCTCCTCAAACAGCTGATGGAGAAGAAATGGGAATACGCGCAGGATATCCACTCACTTTTCGTAGACTTCACGAAGGCATATGACAGTGTTGATAGGGAAATACTGTACAAAATACTCACAGTATTCAAGATGCCGAAGAAACTAGTCTCTATGATAAAAGTGGCGACCAACATAAGTAGGATGCGCGTGAAAGTAGACGGTGAACTAACGGATGACTTTGCTGTAATAACGGGTCTTAAGCAAGGAGACGCCCTTTCACCCACGCTGTTCAATTTGGTGTTGGAGCATGCCATCCGGAAAGTGTTGACACATGATGGTGGGATACACCTGAACGGACAGCATAAAGTGATTGGATACGCCGATGACTTAGCCTTGCTAGGGCAGAGCGAACGCGACGTCCAAGAAGCCGCCAAAATGCTCGAAGATGAAGCACATAGGGTTGGGCTCAGAATCAATATGGAAAAGACCGAATACCTTCACATGAAACGTCATCGACGCGCCGAAGATTTACGAAAGAACTTACAGGTGAGAGAGTCAGTCTACAAAGGAGTTGATAAATTCAAATACTTAGGATGCACAGTCACTGATACCAACACCAGGGAACAGGAGATTGACATTCGAGTACAAAACGCCCTTTGCTGCAGCGCTGCTCTCCACAAAGTGCTTGTGTCAAAACTCCTCAGCAGAAAAACCAAGATCCGAATTTATAAAACCGTCATCCGGCCGATCTTGATGTATGGATGCGAGGCTTGGACACTCACTCTCAAGGAAGAGAATAAACTTCTGGTTGCGGAAAGGAAAGTAATGAGGAAAATTCTGGGTCCCAACAGGATGGAAGATGGCACTCTGAGAATGAGGAAGAACCAGGAAATCGAAGACCTGATTTCTGAACCTAACATCATCGGCGAAATAAAGTCCCACCGGCTCCGCTGGCTTGGCCACCTGGAGAGGATGGGGGAGGATCGGGCGGTCAAAAAGGTTTACCTTGGAATACCAAGCGGTCGAAGACCAGTTGGACGTCCCAAGTATCGATGGAGGGACGAAATCGAAAAGGACCTGCGCGAACTTCAGGCAGGCAACTGGAAAGAGATCGCACAGGATAGGGACCAATGGCGACTTCTTGTGTCTGAGGCCAAGATCCACTTTGGGTCGCTGAGCCAACGGAGTAAGTAAGTAAGTATATCATAAAATAGGACTTATATTCATTCCGACAGTTAAAGTTTCTTATATTTTTCATTCTTGAACAAATAGGTTGTCCGTTATACGACATATTGAGTTGATGTCGGTTTTGACTCATGACACAAACAAAAGCCTTTAATATCTTAAACTGTAAAACGTAAACTGTTCAACAATTGGCATAAAAATAATAATGATCATGTGATTAAACTAAATCAATGTTATCTCGGGTGATATACCGTGATGTTATGCTAACAAACCACGGATTTTCTTTATTCTAGTAATTAATTTGCTATAATTTGTTATATTTATTCTAAGGAAATTTGTTTATGTTTCCCTAACACTAAATTACCAAGTATCCGAAGTAAATTCAAATGGTTTCCTTCTCAAAGAAGAGAACGTAATATTATTTTGCACCATTTGCATAATATGCTTACTATACTCATATTAGGAATAACAAATACCATTATTAAAATGATTTATATTATTTCAGTACCCATATGCGAAAATTAAGAGATCTGACGTTACGCAACGCAGGTAATTAAAAGGAGCATATTGTCTGAAATTAAAAATACGAACACGTCTTCCGTTTCTCAGAAAAGTAATAATTACGAAAATCGGCCCATGACAACTTGTTTCCGTATCACCCATAAAATGCTAATTATAATTAACAATGACATAGATAACGTTTTGTTGAACGAACGATTAGCAGTAAGTAGTCGCGCTTCCACGAAAGAGTTACTGTTCCGCGAATCGAATGATACGGCGAGTGATAACATAATACAAAATAATCAACACAAACTACAATACCATAGAAAATAATCTGTTTGGAGTTCTCGGAAATAGATCGATACGAGCCATACATTGAAGGCTTTCAGAGAAGCGGTGTCGTTGACCTCTCAATGTCGCGGCTCGTCGACGGCCTTGCCTAGAAGGTTTTTAGACCACTGTCGGTGTTTTACTGTTTTCAGCTGGTTCACTCGCGTAATCGAAGGTGAAAATGTAGGGTAGTGACGTATCTGATTGATCTGGCTACTGATTGCGCTACTTTAAACATTGGTTGGGTCAGCAGCATATATAGGTATCGAATCGTTAAATTGTAAAGCTGTGTAGTGTCGGCTTAGAATCGCACTACCCTATTTCTACCCATGAATGTGTTCGTAAGAAGCGGCTATGGGCTATGGAGCTTTAAGAAATAATTGGGCGATGCGGCTCGAGACCCATCACCAATAACCTTATTTTTCTCCACTCAAGTTCAAAAAATGTGGCTGAGGAATTCACATATTCTGAAGCTCTGGCTACCCCGTTTAAGGGATTTATAGCCGCGAGCATATGTATGTATAAATCGTTAAATTATATTTGGGGTAGCAAGATAATGGTGTAGCAAGATAGTAATATCCACTTAGGGTACAAGAAAGGTATTATGAATAGAAACTCATTATTAACTTAATGTTATATTATTTTGTCAGCAGTCACTCAACTTATTTTAACTTCACGAACACTTTATTTCATTACACTACGGAAGGATTCAGAAGGCTATATAAACTTATAGTTTTATATACATAAAGTGTACAAAAGGCCTTTGATGTGACGTGCTGATACTTTCTTATTTATTGTCAAAGTCTGTGGTTCACAATAGATTGTTATTTTTTATCATTAATATTATCCGTCGCACTTTACTGAAATTTGTGTTCGAATTTCGAGCACGTGACGACCTCTAGTTTATTACAAATACCTCACATAATATAACCATCCCAAATTGAGATCTTGCTATAGCCGTGTGCTAAACTAATCAAAATATTTCCTAGAACTGCTACATGCTAGTGGCTGTTAACATGACAACACGTGCTAACGCAATATGCGTCGATGATGACGTCATACATCGTTTCAGCTACAAGGAATTCCTCAATGGGCAATGCTCACAACTCACAATACCGCGCAAACTGTGACGTCACTCGACGAGATTGCTATCTATATTACCGGATTCTTGGTGTCTGCAAAAAGATTATTACTTACTTAAAATAAAATGGAGATAGTGCTCGAGAATGTTGTTAAAAGATGAGACTACGGGTACAGGGCTTTTTAAGAGATTTTTGGGTGATGCGTATTTGAACTCCTAACCTATGTTTTCTTATCGTATCATACCATACATAAAATAATTTCACTGCTCTAATTCCAAAAGAGGCTGAGTAAATGTTTGATTGCTTTTGGATGAGCATTTTCCCCGTGAGTATAGGTAGACAGGCAAGTACTCTGTTAGCTTAGAATTAAAAACTTATATTTATTTTTATGGTATCAAAAACAGAAAGGCGAAACCTACTAGTAATTAATACATGATGCACTGATTATACAAGCCAGCTAGCACCAGGTTTATTGTATCTCTTTGCATGTTTTAATCTGTGGAATGTTTCAGACTGTCTAGACAGACATGGAGTCGGGAGAGCATTATTATGTTTATAAAGTTTCGAAGCACTAATAAGAATATTGAAGGTCTGAGCTTTGTGTTCTGTTAAAATAAAAGTAAGACGAACTGACGACTAGTGTTAAATAATTCAACAATTACTGCGTTTTGATCTTAGAGTAGTCAGCCAAAGATTTTGTTGTGTTCTGCTATCATTGCCCAATATGTATGAATGCCTCAAAATATGAGCATAAAGTATCTCTATATAAATACTAATATTAATAAATTTATTAATATTAGTATTGCCATGGATTTCCGCAAAGTAACGCCTGATTCAATCCAATATCTCTATATAGCTACATAGTTTGTGCATAAAGTTTAATGATTGGTAAATTGACGTTCCAAAATTAAATTTATGATTAATGTGTAATCAATTTCAATTGTGTATATTTCAATTAACAGTGTAAATGTAACAATAAATGTCAAATGGTTTCCCAAAATACAGGCTTGCCTAGTTAGGGAACCCCTGTTTAAGTCTGTACTGTAAATATGCCTTATCTAATAAACATTTTTATTTTATACATTTCCGTTTTTAAAGTGAACCTGCCACTTGTTTTTTTTTATATAAGCATTAATTTACGAAGTGATGGACTACTTATATTATTCCTTATTTGTTGTTAGTGTTGTATTTTGGAAGCTGAGTAGGGTAAGAACTACATCACCCAACTATCACTTCATCTGTGTATAATAGGCCCGTATATCTTTAAAGCCCTAAACTCTAAGTCGCCTTTTACGACACCCGTGACAAGAAATGTATTAGTGCTTTTCCAAGCTAACCACAGATTCATAAAATATGAAAAATAGTTATTTTAAATCAAAAGAATAAATCTCTGTTTTTTGAATTTCACAAATTACTTACGTACCTATCAATTTAATCTAACTCTACTTCGTTGTCTAAATTGTTTTTAGTGAAACTCCGGTCTCGGTCCGCACTCTGTTTAGATTGCTTCCCACAAGCCAACATGAATTCAAATGAAAGTCGTATTCAAGAAATCCTTGACGCAATAAATAGCAGAATTATTGCGAATTGTTGTTGCAAAGTAGTTTTGATGAAACATTAATTCTCATACTGCGAACTATTTGGGGAAGCCGCATTCAAAACGGTTTTATGTTTTCTTGGGAAATCATTTGTGTTCGAGCTTTTAGGCATTCGAACTCATTCTTCAGTATTTTTAGAAAAACACATAAATCACATTGTCGTATTTGTATGAACATTTTGGAGAATTTGAGCGAGGCTATAAAAAGTTTATAGGAATTGCGTTGAGTGACGATAAACTTAAATTTTCAAGAAAACAACAAATCACGTTTGTGTTTTTCATTATATTTTTATAGGCTGTCTAAGTGGGTTCAGCTAAGCTTTTAAGCCTTTGAGCATTAGTCGTCTTCGTCATCTTAATAAATACACGTCCACTTTTAGAATATGTCCCCATGACGGTTTTGTCACCTGCATCCATTGGCTTCCCGAGACCTTCACCAGTCATTCTTCTCGTTCTAACTTGAAGCAGGCCTAGCAGTAGTTTTTGTTGGAAATGGCTGCCACTCCAGATCTTTTAAGCGCTAATATTCCTCTAATCTGCGCACTGAAACTGAAATCAAACTATATTGGACTTTCTAGAAAACATACATGCCAACCATTGGAACACTATCTCTCACACTACGAGCGACCCTTATGGGAGACAGGTTCATAATAATACTGTATCACTCTATAATATAATATATATCACTCTGATGGGCAAAAAAGTATATTCTATTATATTTCGTATAAAACTATATTCCACTGAAAATTTTACACCTAGAAACTTATGAACGTATCGTGAGTTGTATGGGAAAAATTGAATATGATATGAAAACATCTTAGGAGTCGCACCTAGTCGCACCATAAAGCTGGTAAAACAATCAGAGATTTTCGATTATATTATAACTTTTAAGCTGGCTAGTTTGTTTCGTTTTGCTATAAGTAAGATTATTAAGTTAAGATTGGTTAAGATAGTAAGGATTATTTCACTGTTTCATGCTCAATTTAACATGAAATATATATATGTAAATAAATAATAAAATATATATAATAATAAGTTATTAATAATAGTCTTTATATATTATTTATTTATTTTTTTGTAATTGTTGTTTTTTTGGGATGTACAATAAAGAGTTTTTATTTATTATTATTATTATTAACTTATTATTTATCCTTAAGCCAGCACTAGTAGCATGAGGCTTCTGAGAGCGTGTATGTCACATGAGAAATGAGAAACTGACAGATTTTGTATGGATAATCTGTCAGTTTGTCATTTCTCATGTGACATACTCGCTCTCACAAGCCTCATGCTACGGGGGCTTATATACTATTACCTGAGATGTAATGATATCCAAGATTGAAAGCATACACGTCGCACACTCATGACCTTACAGTGTCACAATGTATGGGAAAATGTATGATTAGATAAACCGAAGCAATCTCTGTGTTCCACTTAAGAACGTTTTCGAATTGGTTGATAAAGATACGTTTTAACTTTTTCCTGAACAGACGAGTGTAACGATCATAGAGGACACATTAAATCTAATACAGAATGTGCTCAAAAGGGCAGGCTTCCGAAGTATGAAGAATAAAAGGGCATAAGAAATAATACAAGAATGTGAATTGTGCTCGATAGGTTTGCCAGTGTCGATCGATAGTCTCTGCCCATCGCAACGGAAACTCATGGCGTGAATATATGTTTGTAGGAGTGTAATGGTGGCTCGTTTAGGAAAACACAATGCTACGGATAATTGTGTAATCAGAAAGAAATTTTCTAAGTGAATGAAAAAGGCAAACATTAAGTTGTTATACAACATTAGTAAACAAAACAGCGCACATCGATTCTTGGTAGTAAAGCAATCACCACATTAATGATAGTATTTAGTACAACTCTTGAAGGCTAGTTTGTCCGTCTGTGCGGAGTTACTGTAGCGTACTTTATTATAGTTATTTTGCCGACGATTAGTAATAATCCATCATTGCTATAATTAATCTAGAAACTATAAAATTCGTTGAAACACTTGCCTAAGAAAAAAATGGCGAGAAGATAACCTAAATAAAAGTAGTAAAATAAAAAAGTATATCTATTTGATTCGAAGTATTACTAAATGACGTGTACACACTAAATTTAATATGAAGTAGAGATGAAATGTTCTGATTGAAGATTACTATTGAAACAACACTTTATTGTAAAGTATTGAACAATATGAGCTGATGTTCAGTAACTTTTCCTCCCGTGGGTGTTCGTAAGAGGCGGCTAAGGGTATCGGGGCCTAATAAGTGGTTTTTGGGCGATGAGGTTGGAGACCCATTACGAAAAACTTTTTTTACATTCTTCAGCTACCCAAGTTCCAAAAGTGGCTGAAGAATTTCTTATTCCGAAGCTCTGGTTACCCCTGCTCGTGATTTATAGCCGTGAGTATACGTATGTATGTATGAATTATGAGATTGACCCTCACTTACAATATAAACCCAATGCATATTAGTTACTCCTGTGTTTATACTTACATTAAAAAAACATAACGGTTATCGAACGATAAATCATATATACAATTCGGTGAAGAAATTAGATCTAATGAAAGAGAAAGAGAAAGAAAGAGAGAAAGAGAGACATTTATTCGCTGCACAGATGAGCAAGAGACATACAGTTAAACATAAAAATAAAAAATAAAAGCTTTGACAAAAACAACATTGGAAAAAAAAACATGAAAAAAGATAGAAGAAGACAAAGATAGAAAATAAAAAACTTTTTTTTTTTTAAAAAATAACAACATAAGTTGACCATTTACAAAGGTCTCTGCACAGCGAAACGGTGCTGACTCAGCATAACGTTGTGGGCTCTGAGAACTCACAACACTGATTTTCAGTCAGCACCGACTTTTCAGTCAGCACCGACGTAATGAAATGTCATTTGCTTATATCCGTGACAGACAGACCTTATGTTTCTGCTAATGTGAAAAACGTTGTCAGAGCTGAATTTTTACCTAATTAATTACACGTCATAGTTAACAGAAGTAATACGATGTAAGGATCTTTAATAGTCATGGAAGTATGTTATGTTATGTTCAAAGGTTGGGTTAAACGCAGGTTGAACGGTACCAATATATCCAGAGTTATTCGAAAAGTAGTATTTTTTATTTTCAGTACCTCGTCTGCTCTTTCACTTTCACAACTTAACAGACTTATCTTATGTAACAGCATACCGAAAAATACCTACGTATAGAGCTACGGCAGAGTTCCGTTTTTTTTAAACATAAAGTTGACAAGGGAAAAGATTGTTAAAACATATGTTATAGGTTTCATTACAACCATAGCGCCTCGAAATCACTTACACAAACTCCATAGTAACTCGAGTGACGCGAACGGTAAAAGACAGGGTAGCGCTATTTCAAGCAAACATTTCAGACTAAAAAACATAGTAATTATCACTTTTTCAACTTATTTTAAAAATATCGGGTTACGACTACGACCCTTTTAGCGCCATTTGTGAAGGCAGCAAAGCGTTGCAAAGACCACTTCACATTTATTATGCGGGCTATTAAAAGGTTGTTGAGTTGAGTGGACGTGACTGTCACATGTGGCACCCATCTGCCGTTTGTGTACAGATAAACGAGAGGTGTCAGAATTGGGTCATTATTGACCCCAGTTGCTGCAGCATTTGATGAATGCGTAATATTGAACTCACATACATACATATACTCACGGCCATAAATCCCAAAAGGGGTAGCCAGAGCTTTAGAGCTAGAAACTGCTAGGGGACAAGATAATAGAAATAAAGTATTGTTGGTTATGGGTCTCCAACCGCTTCGCCCAAAAACCACTTGAAAAACCCCATACCCTTAATCAACACTTACGACACCCGTGGGCAGATGGGGGTAATGACATTCTAAGCCGGCACTTCGCGGCAAACTCGTGCCCATAACGTTTCAAATATTCCCGTGTATGGATGAACCGACATGGACCGAGGACATATGTAAATTCGGTGATAAACAATTCTGATTTAACACAAATTAATGTGGTATAATAAAATACGTATAAATATTTCTTTACTACTGTAACAACAAGGTTGTTAACAGGGAGGAAAACATCGTAAGGTTTACGAATAGAAATTGTTCTGAGCAGTCGATAGTTTGATAATCAGGTTTTTCCAAAAACAGCATCGTATCAAACTCCCATTAGTTACTGGTTTCTTTAGTTGTGTTTGAGTTATACATACACATACTCACGGCCATAAATCCCAATAAGGCGTATCAAGAGATTTAGAGCTAGAAACTCTTCAACAACATTTGGAAGTTGATAGGGGACAAAATGGTAGAAATTAAGTATCGTTGGTGATGGGTCTCCTACCGCATCGCCAAAAAACCACTTTATAAATTCCCATTCAAGGCCTTAGTCGTCTCTTATGACACCCATGAGTGAAAAAGGGGTTAGAAACATAATCTAAGCCGGCAATACGCAGCCAAGTATATGTTTGAGTTATAACTATATTAACTAAGCAGAAAACAGAGATTAACTTTACAGTGTTCTCTTTCATGAAGAGACAATATGAAGATGGATATATATTGAATTGCAGCATTTTAAATATTTATGCCATAGTACAAAAATACTTATGGTTACTTAAATATATATTAATTTTTGAAAAACTTGAAAGCAAACTGGAACGTATGCCAAGCATTGTCAAAGTACCAAATGAAGAAATACATTTGAAACAAGACAGGACCCGATCGATGCGCATCTTTCGTGGAACCAGTCGTTATCTTGCTCTTGTTGACTCGCTCGCGTACGGAAATATTGTCCATTGTTCTTTATACTAACAAGGGAACATAACAAATAAAATAAATAAATTGAACAGTGCTGGCTGATCGATGCCGTGATACTCGTATATCACAGAAGGACGTATACGACATGAATAAGCTGCTGGCTACCGCATTTGAGACCTTTTACAACTAAGATAGGTACTCGAAATCCACAGTACATATAATTATTTTAATATGGAACACTGTCTGAAAAATGAGTTTGAGTCCAGAAATATATGAGTAGTTTATTTTGCGAAATTAATTTACGTTGGGGGAGAAGACATTACGAGGACACCCACTTAGGTGTGTAATAGCGAAGTAGAAATATCACACTGTTTTGTACAGGCAGTGAGAGGCCGGTCCCTTATCACGTGAGTTCATAAACTACCTAGGCAAAAAGTGGTCACTCTAAATATCAGTTAGTGCATCTGTCACTTCGTCGAGGATTTACAGCATCTAGGCCAATGACAGCGAGCAATGTCAATTTCATTAACATTTAAATTATCATCATCAGCATACAGCTGGCATAACCTCATCCTTCTCACTAAAGACCTCAACAAAAAAAAAGTGGCAGAAGTCTGGAAACAGCCAGCGGCGGTCCATACTCAGGTAATACTATGTTCTAAATATTTAATTCTAAAATAAAAAATATTGTTATTTATATTCTTTTAAAAAAAATATTAGTTCTGTCATTTATATGACAAACTTTCACGTGTTTAGGATAATAGCACCTCAGCTGACGCTACCGGAGTCGAGCCAAAAAGAATCATTGACGGCTATATATCTATGTTTTTAAATGTTTGTCGATTAGAAAATACAATATTTAAATCTTAAAGCTACATTGAAAATTCACTATGAAAAAGCTTATTGACTTAAACTTAGACCTGTTATTCGTTCGTTGTTAACAATGAGGGAAACCATCGTGCGGAAATGGGTTTCTGCACAATTCTTACTCAACCCAACTCAACTCAAATGTTCACTCCGCATATCCCCGAAGGGGTTGGCAGAGATGCTATTACTTCTGAACATTACGTGAAATTTTCACCTGGTGTTCGGAGTACCCAAGTTTTGCTTGAACAGTGTACTCACGTAATAGAGGGCAGGCCTGTCGCCGTTTTGTACAAATACACTTTTAGATGACTAAGAGAATGAGACAAAACGATACTTAAGTCGTTCTCAGCTTGAATACTCAATTCAGAAATCGGGCGTAAGAACAACTTAGCCATGTGAGTTTCCTTGCGATGTTTTCCCTCACTGTTAACAACCATGATTAATTTACCAGACATATGACATTACAAAAGAAAAATTGGTGTAGGCCCGACCCGGGATTTGAATCCTCACCGCCTGCACGAGGCGTCAACTGAGCTATCACGGTTGTGATTTCTTACCCAATTGCTATTAATCTATTAGATCCTAGATCAACTTCCTCTATAAATACAAAATAGCTACTCATGGGGTAAAGCAAGAGCGTTTAAACTAAAAATAACTAAAACCGGCAGATTATCGTGTCCTCGCAAAGTAAAACTGCCTAGCAGATTGACCCACATATTTAATTTAAACAGCAGCATGAGTAGACTCAAGATCAAGAGAATATTGAGATTAAATAGACTAGAGATGAAGGACGTTTTCTATAATGGAGCTTTTTGCAAGTGTTCTTAGAAATACGGAGTGCAGTTTTCATAAAATGATTTCTCTGATAAAGAGCCTCTTACAGAAATAATTGGTTCGTGTTCTTTATGATCGATTGTGAAGAACGCAAAATCTTACTGCCATGTAAATGACCCAAAATATTTTATAGACACAGGTCAACAGTGAACCCGGTTTGGTTAGAATGATTGATGAGAAAGGTGATCTCAGCAAACGCCTTTATTAATTTGTTAGCCGACCTCTGGGTCATCGACCGACAGGCATATGATTGCTAATCAACAAAACCTAAGTGAGCCGTCATGACTTAGGATTATCTTCGATAGCCACAGCCTCGGTGTAAAGAGCACAAGTTATATACATTAGTGACAACTGACGATACCTTGACTCGAGTTGTTTCCTAGAAACCGCCAGGCACGGCTGGTACTTCTAGGAACCAGCAGCGCTGCCTTGCGAGCGTTCGTTGGCTGGTCGGTAGCAGCTGTGACGCGGTCCTCGCCGCCCCGCCCCGCGCCGCGCCGCCGCCCCGCGACGCCCTCCCTCGTGTTTACTTCCATTGCGCGCGTCTCCGTCGCTGCTTGCGCCTGTATTCAGTTCACATTCGTACATGAGGGCGACTGACAGGTCCTACGCTACAGGCGGATCGCCTCGAACTTTCACCTCTACGATATCTATATCTGTGATAAAATTATTATCGTCTAGTGAATACAAATGCACAAACTCAAAAGGAGGTTATACCATTTCGGAAACGGGCTGTTACAGTCCGCATGTTCTTCAAGCTAATTTCTCTTGGTGTGCGCAGATTCTACGAAATTGTTACTAAAGAGTTTACTGAGAAACCAAACGGCTGAACTAAAGAGGATTTGAAGAAAAATTATAATTGTTTAAGTGAGCAAGTGTGTTTCTGTGAAGTCTGTGCTATTTAACCGTTTACATTGGATCCCAATCAACCGCAAGGACCTCCGATGGTGGCGAAATTACCAGGTGAGATTTAAGATATTTTAGTTTAATATTTTTTTAAGTCATAATGAAAAGTATGATTAATCTTTGTTTTGAACACTGGTATGTTACATGTTATGCGAACTTTAATTTTTGTTCTAGATTGATGTAAATATTCAAATATTAAAATGTGCCTATTTCATTGATGGATAATTAATACTTGGCCATCAAGTTGTTTTTGTTTGATACAACAATTTAATCTTGATATTTAAATAAGTTGTGTTGAATATACTTTAATCAATATACTAAAAGTTGTTTCAAAAATTAATAATAATTGGTCCTAGCATGGGTCCTTGTGATACGCTCAAACATCTTGTCCAATATTAGATCCTCATTAAAAACTACAAAATCTTAACCAGATGATCTTTTTACCTAACATGTAAATGATATGATATAATAAGGTATGTAAATTAACAGCACACCATAGTTTAATGTAAAAAGTGTCACGTTATGGTGCATAATGATAATAATTGAGCTTAGACAATCGGGCATTGTTGGTCGATATACCGGGAATAGTCGGTGAGGTAAATCGCCTACCAGGAACTTCAATTGCCATTGTTTAAGTATTATGTACAAAGAAAACAAAAAATCTTATATCTACCATTGAAATTGAAGAATTTTTGTGTGACACAAAAAAGGTTAGGCGTCCTTCAATCTTACATTTGACCTACTCTCGATAATGTATTACAACATGAGACAGTAAAAATAAATGGCTGAAAAAAAGATTGAGATTATTTGAGATAGTTATGCCAACTTTTATTATTTGAATCATTACCAGGAAGATTGTGCTTTCGAAATATCGGAACAAGGTGGGGTGGTTGCGCGAGCGCAGGTATGCGTGTTCTTGGAACGCGTCTTGCTCGTTTTTGTTCCTTTTTCGATTTGAATTTACTGAGAATCGAATGGCTTGGTGGCGGGCCTACTCGGAACTCATAATTAATCCTTGGAAGCCTTCGACCCAAGGGTTGATGTTATGAGAAATCGTCCACATTATAGTCCCATTTTATAATGTTCCTTTTTGTCAAAATAAATAACGATTATCATTTTAATATGTATGAGCTGACAGCCAGTATTACTTTTGCGAACTACTTTTTGCTGCCGTTTTGATTGCTTACATTAAAATAATCATTATTTATTTAAATCATTAGGGCTTGATGGTTTTTTTACCATCTAGTAATGCTTTTGATTCATGCCTTTATAGTTTTGTATTAATTTTAACCCAGTGGGTAATTAGCACTATAATAAGCAATAAATGTGCAAACATAAGTGTGCTAAAGTTTCGACGTATTCGCTTTCCTAGAATACCGTTAGTTTCAATTCAATACATACTCGCTATCGAGTTCCAGCATTAATAGAGCTCTTCCTGTTGTTTCGCATCGTAAAACAAATCAACCTCGTTTTTTATCGTTTTCTTCTTGCAATGGTTATCGATTGTAAATTTTCTTTCTGTTGTTTAAATCTAAGTTACTTCTTCTAAATTACAAGTGATATTTATGTGTAACTTTAATACAATTCGTTTTTGAGTGATCCATTTGTTAGAATGGATACATAAAATCTGTTAAATATTTTTTTTTGTAAGAGTAATCTAATAATTATTATACCTATTACAGTTAGATGTATATTGTCGACATTTATTCCCGCGGTTGTCTTAATTTTTAGAAGCAATTCGTTCGTTCGTTCGGTTCGGGGCTTATAAGTAATTGTTGAGGGATGTGTCTGGAGTTGAGATGGAGGTTTCAACTGGAGACTTTCTGGAGGTTTCACCGATCATAATTTATTTTAGAATCCTCTCTTATTAACTTCCAATAGTGGCATAATAATTTCTTATTCAGAAGCACTGGTAAACTACTTTTTGGTATTTATAGGCGTGCTACTAGCAATTACTTAAATTGTAGCTGTGTCCATGCCACGCTTTAGCTACTTGTTCTCTTCATAAAATTTGTCGCAGTTTGTAACATCAAATGAAATAAAAAAAACCTTCAACTAAGCTTAAACAGTTAATGTTAAGTATGCCTATCAAAAAATACATTTGGGCACCACACCACTAAATCGTGCATTTTAATAGCTTTCGTGTCTTATGTAATTGCGAAACAAATAGAACCAATTGATTAGTACTCTTATGAAACCAATAAAATCGGGTGACCCATTTGGTCACAAGATTACTTACAAATACATATAAGCAAATATCTGCCTTTCGCTTTACAGTTCGGTGTAAAAAAAGCTTTACAAATTGCAATTTAAATTAAAAGTTCAGAGAAGCATGCTAAACAAATCACACAAAAATTCTAACTATTTAAAAAATCTACACTAATCTATTTATTCTTGAAAATGAGTGATATAATCAAGATTAGTACGTATACATTCATCATGATAAAGTAATTGAGTTGAGTGCATATCAAACATATACGTAACTTGCTTCTTGTATGACAGTTTCTAGTGAATTAAAGCAGCACGCTTTGCTTCTAAGAATGAAAATGTTTCACGTGACTCGCTTGCTAATTGAGATCAATGTAGTTGTTGTAGTCGCCGCTCTATGACGTTCAGCAACAGACAAATATCCAACTATGCGCTATTGTTTTCTAGGAGTTCGACGACTGTTCGGAATTCTCTTTCATGCAAATGGAAATGAAGTGATTCAGACTATTTCAGACATATTCATTTGTATTTTTGAAACCATTACGTTGATCGGCAATTTCGCTCGCAGCAATTAGCTTTATCCGATTTGCTCTCGAATTGTTAATTAAATTGAGTTTCCCTGTAACGCTTATTTAATTGAATGAAGTGTTGGAAGGGGTTCCCGATTTATATGATAATGAAAACTGCTGCAGTTATTATATATTTTAAAAATACCTGATAGCAAAAAAACAATAATGTACATATAATTAAATACTTTATACAATAATAAGGTAATAATTAAGCTTTTCTTAAATACAACACCTAGAATCGAGAGACTTTATGTAAGAAGTAATTCCTTTTGTCCACTTCTGAACCATTGCTTCTGTCTAAGGTTATGGATACATTTCAATGTAATGCTTTTATTTGGTTATTTATTTTTGGATATTGCTGATTAACTTGATGTTTCATAATATTTAAAATACAAGACTCAAATAAAAACTATCACAAAATGTGTTTCAATAAGATGCCAGCACTAAATATTTACTATGTTAGTCATTCGGCTTCCGATACGTAGATAAGCAAACACGCACTGGACTGATAAGCTTATACCGATTGGAATTTAGCTAAGAATGGTATTACTAGATAGTAAACCGGCCACATGGCTTCGTTCTACGTTGACAAAGATCAATGGAAGCCAGACTTGCTTTGAATTATTGTTCTCTTACCTTACATCTACCCACGCGAAACTATAAGAGCTTTCGGTTATATTGTTGAGTGGCGCTTTAGTAGAAATCTATGGATCCATATTAATCAATTTAAAACGCATACGCAAGTTTTGGTCGGATTATTGATTGTGAAAGTAATTGTTATTCGAAAATGCTATTAGTTCTTCAAGTATCAATAGTTTTTATTTCATTGGAGTCTCGTCTGTTCCATCTTTTCATATATTCTGTATATAATTATATATACAGGTTTTTAATCAGCTGGACTTATATTGGATTGATTGTAATGGACTTGTTTGTTATAACGAGATAATCTATACGGTGCCTAATTGATTTAAAAAATTCTATTACACTATTTTCTTTCGATCATTGAAACTAAATAAATCATATACAATTATATACATAACTGATATAAATTGTGCTGCAACAAAGTACGAGGTACAAGTATATCAAATTGCATTCCAAAATTGTCAGTTTGGTAGTCACAGACAAAGCAAGCAAGACCCGCATGACGGCGCTCCTCGTTTCCTTATATTCTGGTGATAATGCTTTTCCAAGAAGTAACCATTCAACATTATCTACATTAGGCACCACTGTACCAGTAAAGCCGGTTTATTCAATGTGACTGAATGGCTCACGATTACAATCTTGAAGCCACAATGCGAGTCTCTTTCTATCGTCTCTGTCGTTCCCTTAAAGCCAGAGAGAGGAGGAAAGTGTGTTTTATTTGTATCTACATGTGAAGTTGAGGAGAGCTGGCGTATGTTTCTCGTCAGCTGCGGTTCTACGTAAATAAGTACGAATGATTTCAATACCGTCTCTACCCGAAAATACCGTAACCAGCGTATTTATAGAAGGCATAGCAAGTCAGATTCTTGGAATGGCCGCATGCTTTACTTCTGTTGTTTTTAATTATAACAATTTATTGCGTCAATGTGCATCAAATAGCGATTGTCCATTGCGTTTTTTCCCATTCTCCAGAGAATTACAGGAAATCCTCTTTCAATGATACCTTGCACTCTCTCAGGCTCCATCATACGAAAGCGCGTAGAATGGGTTGTGTTGTGTGTAGTATGTCAATTAGTAACTCTGTTATGTTTTTAATTACCATAATTGTCACTGTGCTGTGAAGTGTCTGTTTAGAATAGTCGGTGATCGTAAGGGGCAACTAAGGGTATTGGGGCTTTAGAAGTGATTTTAGGGCGATGCTGTTAAAGAACCATCACCAACAACATATATTTTACAATATTTTCCCCACTTAACTTCCAAATGTGGCTGAAAAGTTTTCTGATTCTGAAGCTCTAGCTACTCCTTTTAGGGATTTATAGCTGTGAGTATGTATGTAATTAACACAAATAAACTTTGCTGAATGCACATCTGTGGTAAAAGCGCATGAGCTGACTCAATATTCAATTAGTAAACGTAATTATTACTACATGAACCGTACAAGCTTGTCCTGAAATTGAGTTAGGGATGTTGGTATAGCTTTGGTACACCCAACTACGTATGTGTCATGTTCACGCCAATCAACTTACTGGTTCCAATTAAATTGTAGCTACATGAATGTACAGTCGCGTACTAAACTTCATGTAATGCTAATGCAACTAAATATTTAATATTATATCTATTTAGCTTCCAAAAGAAACTACCTGTTACAGACATAAATATTTATATTAAGGATTTTTTTTTTATATAATTATGTAATAATTTGAACTCGTATTACAATGAACAGTTTATTTTTTATAGTCAAATGTCCTATTTTAGCTAATTAAATGAAATATCATAACATTCATACTCTTATCTTTCTAGACTACTAACCATCTCACACCTAAAGATATTGCTTCTTACTAAGTATTTCTTGAAAGTGTTAATTGTGTTAATGTATTTACGAAAGATGTTTTTTTTATGTTTCTTTAAACTAATTAATATTCCATTCATTATCACGACAAAAACATGTGCTGCTTTCACAACACGAAACGAAATAAATATTTCAAATATTTCCATTAGCTTCCGAGCATTATTCAAATATTCCTACACCTATCGGAAACAATTAGCTACAATATAACTATTTCACAAATAAATGTATTCCATTCCATGAAACGATTGTATTTCGAAGGAAAATGCGATTCTCAGAAAATTTACGTTCGCTTATAATAAAGCATTGAATTGAAACACCTTTTTACAGTGAAAATTGGTTGCTACATTGTTCGATTCATTGCTCATGACATGATGCAATTTGATAGGGATGGCGCCAATTTACCCGAAATATTCTGAATTTCGAAACCGCGTACAATTATTTGACTAATTTAGGTTTTAGGTCTACAACATTTGAATACCTACGATCTTACAGACGGGTACTTTTGAAAGATTCAATTTATATAGCATACATATCTTTTATTTTATGTAATTATAGAAATAACACATTAAATAAACATAACACAAAAATACTTTTACAAAAACAGAAGAACCAAACTAACTTCATTGGTCGAGTAGTTGTTATTCCTCTTACAGCGTACTTAGGTAAGTACATACATACATATACTCACGGCTATAAACCCTAGATGGGGTAGCCAGAGCTATGGAATTACAAATTCCTCAGTCACTTTTGGAAAGTAAGTGGGGAAAAGATGGTAAAATAAAGGTATTTGGTGATGGGTCTCCATCCGCATCGCCCAAAAATCCTTTAAAAGCCCCATACCGTTAGTCGCCTCTTACGTACACCCATCGGAAGAATTGGGGTAGTGCTATTCTAAGCCGACACTACACAGCAAGTACAGGCAGCCAAATGTAGTATGTCGGAAAAAGTAAACAATTAGAAGAAATTGATTTAAAAATCTCATTCGTTTAGTATGAAAAATACAAAATTTTACCTAAATAATCCCTACTATTCTATATTTTGGGCGATACATGATTATTTATAGAGCTTCGACCTTGCTCTACCATTTATTTCCCAAAAAATTTAGATAATTACTTTCTGCATACCATCATAATACCTAGGAAAACAGATTATCGAGCAACAAATTATTTATTTACTGACAGTAAATTTTTAGGGATTGCTCTTTTAAAACTGGTGTATAGTAAATATATTGTCGGTGTAGCAGTAAAAATCTAGTTTTATCATTCTTTATACATAAAAGTGTCTTATCATCACGTTGATATTCCATTCACAAGGAGGTTATCAACGCTTCTAAATCAAAGGCTCATTTTCTACATACTTTCTTTCATACCACTATTATCATTAATAGTAAAGTTCTTACTATTCTTACATAATGGATTTCAACTACCACAATATTTAATTTAATCATCTCATAGATTTCCATCAATTTACTCTTTCGATATCCAACTTTGTTGAGATGTGTTGATGCAAAGTTTAGACGACATTTCATTAGCTATAGCTGAGGAATTTCTTATTCCAAAGCTCTGGCTACCCCGTTAAGGGATTTATAGCCGTGAGTATATGTATGTATGTTAATTAGCTATATAACTTAAGAGACAGTATCTGATATATTTTGATAGTATTTCGTGCCTAGATTATCTAAAAATCTGTTATCGAGAACTAATAAATGCTGAAGGAAAGAAGAGATAGTACTACACTATCGAAGTATGAAACGAACCAAAGAAACGATTACAACAATTGAAATAAAAAATTCTAGTTAGCTGTTATTATTCATTCTCGGTAACATTGTTTGTTGTAAATGTTAAAAGTGGTTTTTCTACGAACGAATGACAAGCCCGCGCCACTCGCGGTTTGTTGGGACCTTTCCTACTAAATGCATGCATGCTATCATTGCTACTATGCTACGTAATGATGATAATGTAAAGGTACATTTTCTTTCGATTTAATTTGTATATTGAGGCAAGTAAGAAAGAATTAAATCTTTTATAGTTCAAACCCAGAATGAGGAATAATTGCATATCGTCTGAATCTGTAAGTTGTAAGTTTTTGTAATGTCTTAATCCATCTGAACTTTAATTTGCTGCGAATTTAATTCAGAGCATCAATAATATTTAAATGCATTGAATATTGATTCATTTGTGCCCATCAAAGAAAGACATAGAGTCACAAAGCTATTACTCGAAATCGAACAACACATTAGATGGCATATTTCGCAAAATGTGACGCATGATTTCCAATAAACGCGGCTCGAGTTAAACTCGAGTGCTCTCGAGCAAATTATTTTTCTGAGAATTCGTGTAAGTATTTATATTTGTAGGATGTAATGTTATGTGTATCTTGTGTAGTTCATTGACTTGCAAGTAAAATATTCTCTGTTGGATGAAAAAACGATAATAATTAGTCGATTCAAAAATACGATATAAGAGACGCGTGAACCTAACAAACTATGATGCCAAACAGATACTGATAAGCGCACTATTAATATCGAATACTTTTTGTGTTGCTAAATCAGAACGTTAAACTTAAGCTCATGATATTCGCGGATTTTATTTTTAGAGATAGTTATTATTTAGAGAGAGAAGCGACTCATGCTTTTAGAAAAAGTAACTCTTTTTTATTTTGATATTGTAACCCGCAATAACTGTCTAATCTAATCACACATTAAGCGCTTTGTCATCTTCGGATTTGCTTAGAAAAAACCGTTTACTCACATTTTGTACTATATTGTGTCGGTAAAGTTTCAGCTAATGATAAAATTTACTTTCACTTTTATCTCTCTATTACATTAGCCGATAGTTTAGGGTTCAACCGTGTTGATTCTTACATACATAACTATAATCCTTTATACATAACTATAATCCTTTCAGTATATTAAGGTATAAAGCATGCTTATTAATATACTTTTTTCTTATTGTTTAATATTGTCGCTGATTTTTAATTAACCAATACATTTTCTTTTTTTTATGAGTTTCTGACGTAGGTTACAATGTATTAAAACGATGTTAAAATGTTGATGAGGAGCATACGTATTACTTTGAACGCAGGTGTTTAATTCAATTCGCATTCTGGCTCTCCCGAGCTGGCGAACAGACGTCGCGTCGTAACGAGTTCCCCGTATCGCGATTATATTCGGCGTTCTCGGAAACCCGTACCTGCGCCCGCGCAAGCTTTCACAACATCTGCCGTACGGTACCGCGTGACAAAACTGACACTGCGCGCCATACGGCGGCGGCGGCGTCATACCTTTCTAAATTTCGGACTAATCGAACTGTACTTTTGCTTATAACTTTCTCTTGCGTTTGTTTTCGGTTTGTAACGGTTACGAAAGGAAATTTTACAATCATTTCGCACAAGTTGAAAAAATATTTCTACCTCGTCCCAGCAGAGAGAGAGAGAGAGAGGGAGGTGCTTAAACTATTTTAATTTAAAACTAATATTATGTTTCTTTAAACAACCTGTAAATGTTTATGTGCAAGTAAGGTAATTAGAGCAATACGTAAACAAGTTAGTCACTTCTACACAAATAATAATTATATCGACCTTTAAAATCCTATAGTGGATCTTCGATCGATATCATCGATACGTATCTATTGATTTAATTAATATATTTATACCCTGACCAACATTGTTTTTTCATCAAAATTAGGTTTTTCAAGCCAACAACTTTGATTAGTCAACAGAAACCATATTACTCAGAGGTTTTGATTTCTTGGTTGTATGTATTCTATCGACTTAACTGCTTAATTTTGGTTAAAGAAGTGTTAAAATAGTATACTTGTTCCCTTATAGAACCGACATACAGTTATGCTATTTATATTACGATACTTTGGGTTAGTGTCTTCATTATTTTGGTGTATTTTTATTCGGGACGGTTTGGGGTAGCAAAGGGAGGGTCTTCTAATATAGAGACATTTTACTAATTTCGAATAGCGCATTCCAAACTTTGCTTGGTATTCAAGAATCAATGATTGAAAGATTAAAAAGGATACTTGTGACATCGAGTGCATTTTTTTGATTTTTATAATTATTGGAATACTGTATAACAGACTTCAATTTTAAAATACCTCACTTCACACTTTCGACAATTAACGAACATCATAGCCGATTTATAATTAAAACAAGGCTAGTTTGATATTCAGCTTTATTGTATTTTAGCCATAATGAGTATTTTTGAACCCCGACTTCATTTTTCAAAACTTCATATTAAATGCATTGTTAAAATTTCTTATCACGTATGTTATTATAATGATATTGTTATTAATTTAAAGTCTTATAATATAACAATTGTTTGAGCGACGACGTTGAGATTTATCCAAATTCGACGTCTAAAACATTTTAAAATGACTTTTGATGACTATATATAATTAAAATATGATTAGAACATAATTAAAAGAGAATTATGAGTTCTTGGTTTACCTCCTTCTTTTTTTAAGTCAATAAAAAAAATATCTAATTGTGCTTTAAGATTCAGTCAACATAACTTAATAAGTCGAATTCAAAGAGCAACAAATATCCCAATATGGATCAACTAGTGTACAACACTATCAAACCAAAATATACAGATAAGTACGTCAATTTCTTCCCAAACTCATTCAGTTCAGCAACTTTGTGATCTATAGTAATCTGTGGTTTTGTGTTTTTCTCTTTTATTTTATTTCCATCTCTTCAATTGATTTATATTCTATATTCTAATCTTACTAGAAATTGAAATACAGTGAAATTAATTAAAAATCTGACAAATTTTAAAGGCAATAAATAATGTAACAATTTAACATATTTTGTTTCTTTATTTTCATTTATTTATCAGAAGCTAAAGTAAGACGTGGCGGAATAACAACATCTTTCGGTTTTTTTTTATGTTTTATGTCCATTTTATTCTTATGATTTGTTCAATTTTTGTTCTTCCCAAATGGAAAGTGAACGGCCTTCGCTTCTCAAGTGAGGGGCACTACTAGGAGTGGTCCATTGTTCTTTGAGTTCAGAAATATAAGAGGTCGAATTAATAAAATCAAATATGACTTTAGTCGCTATAATACCTTCAATGAATATAACAAGTAAGTTAAAACGTTTGCAACTGTTTTGTTTTAATTATTTACATTTCTATCATACAATCTTCCATAGAATATGTCTCGATTATCCACCAGGCATTTTGACATATAATTAATATATAAAGTCTAAACAGCTAGTATATATGAAGCATCGAATAGTAAAATAATAGTTAACTTGTTTATTATTTTGCTTATATCCTTACTTGCATGAAAATGAATATAATACTTGATGTGCTGTTGAAGTGGTTGGCTCTAAGATATGTTCAATATGTGTAAAATGTGTAGTAAAATATTTGATGAAATTTTAAATTTGTAAGAAAGCCTATTTAAGCCATAACAAAAATAAATTTACATAAAAGCCTATTGTTACACATATGGTTACACACTGATAAGGAAATTCTCCAAATTAGTACTAACTTTGACTAAGAATGTGTGCCTTTAAATTTAGGATCTTCTCTCAACAATATGCCTCCAGGGCCTCCACACCAAAACACACCACACAAAGGTTCATATTTTTGCCTAAAAATAAAATAATTATTCATGTTCCCTGTCTATTCACTAATTCAAATGGTTTATTTTGTATAAAACAATAATAATAATTTTGATATAAGGAAAGGGCTTTCTCATTCATTGGTATTCAATTGGTAATTTCATTGTTAGATTTATATCATTAAAAGATGGAGGACATGCCTCTCATCAAAAATCTTTTTCTGAGCTTGACTTCTAATACCCCAACCTTCAATAGAGTCATTACTAGATTTCAGTATAATAAACACACACAGCACTCACGTTTTCACATATTTATACAGCATTTGGAATTATGACTATTAAAACCAAAGTTTAAAATACCAGGAAACAATTAATGTACAATGAGAGCCATTTTTAAATGTATCAAAACCATTATTCAATTGGGTATATGGGTATGTCATCAACTTTTTTTGTTAAAATTACAAGGGAATCAAATGAAATGTATGGAACAGTACTTAATCAATTTATGTAAATCTTATCTAGGTCTTAGTCCTTACTGAAATAAACACCCAAAATCGCCACACTATTAATTTTCATATGTTTTTGACACCTAAATATGTCTGTTTCAGATACAATTGTCCATGTGGATGTACCCCCCTTCTCTTGTGGGACAGAAGTGTGTCCGAATTGCCGTCAGAATGTGCTTCATGTGTTTGTGCACTCCTGTTGGCAACAGTCACCGCCGCGATCCCCGGTCCCCGTCAGCGTTCCTCGGGGATGTGCACTATTCTTCACTGGAGTACCTAAGGCTGAGCAGCGGAGAAGACTGACTGATACTATTAATATGCTTATGTTGTCAGGATGGTATTATGGAGCATTAAGTTGGCAGGTTAGTATTTTTTTTGTTTTTTTAGATCTTAATAATGTCATAATTGGGATTCACTAATAAATAATGGTGAATTCTTTAAACTATGCTACTCGTTGATAACTTAGCAACAAAGTTTGCCTGGATGTATATAATTATTAAATACAAATAATGCGTGATGATAGTTATGTTACACTTTTTTGCCACTTTCAAAAGTAAATAAGTGTAAAGTCCAGAACAGTGTTTCTTAACCTGTGGTCAATGGAAAAGCATCTGTGAAATGAAAGCTTAGAGTCCACAAGAATCCTATATTTTAAAATTAGTCCATGACAATAAGTTTAAGAAAACTCTAACTATAACAAGACTATGATGAGCATATGAACAACCGTGATAGCCCAGTGGGTAGAACACTCGGTTATCGTGCAAACAACTAGTGTTCAAATCCTGGGTCGGGCCTACACCAATTTGTCTTTTCTAAAGACATATGTGTGGTTAATTTATCATGGTTGTTAACGGTGAGGGAAAACATCGTGAGGAAACCCACATGGCTGAGTTGTACTTAGTCATGTGACAGTGTATTCGTACAAAACGGCGATAGGCCTGCCCCCTATCACGTGAGTACACTGTCCATGCAAAACGTGGGTACTCTGAACACCAGGTGACCAAGTCACGTGATGTTCAGAAGTATTAGTACCTCTGCCAACCCCTTCGGGGATATTCGGCGTGAACGTTTATGCTTTATTATTATTATATTATGCTTATGATGAGCATATGACTCAACTCAACTAATAACACGACATTTAACCCATAACATACATTACTCTATCAAGGTTACCAGACTAGTTTTTCTTATTATAAAATTATATATAAAACTAAGACATAAAATTCTAAAAATGTTATTGTCAAACTCCAACGTTAATGAAGGTACTCTGAAAAAGAAGATAAACACACAAAATAATATTAAATTAAATAAAAGTCAGTTTTAATAGATTTGTATTTTGAAAGACGAAAATCATATTTTTTCATATCTTTGCGTCTCTCCGAATTATATGTCATAATATTTATCTAAAACACACATTATCATGATATGGATAATTTAAACCGTACAAGTTAACCAAAACTATGATTATCATAACTCAATTTATGAATTTATATTCTAAGTAAAGTCAAAACAGTGTCAACGCTACAAATATTCGTCACTAAACTTTATAGAGAATGTGTGTTAGCCCCATTAACTCATATCCGGCTACAAAGTAGCGCAAAACCGTTATAAATATTAATACTTGCCATTCCAAAATTTCGTTGTAACGTACAACTCTGTGAAAGTTAATTGAGCTTCACTAATCCTATGTGAAAACATTGCTTTCGCAAATATGCTCACAAAGTAAAGCGTTTCAAGCCGCGTTTTAGACGGACATATTCCAAGGCTACAAATCTCAAGAAGGGATAGCCAGAAATTCAGTATCAGAAATACCTTAGCTACTTTTGCAAGATGATCTGGAAAAAGTTGTGAAATAAATGATGTTATATAAGACAAGTAGTAAAAGTAACTAAATCGCCCTAATTCCCATAAAAACCCCCAGTACTCTTAGCAAGTCGACGTGACGCGTCAAGAAATAAGTTAGTGCTTTTCTAAGCCGCCAGTAAATAGTGTTTTAAATTTTAAACCTCGGCCAAAATATCAAATTCTTTTCTAAACTACGAACTGCGATATGGAAGAATCTATTTGAACGTGTGTACGAGTACGTATGAATAGTAGTTTCGTAATGTGTATTGATAACAATGAGCACCGCCACTAGAATTATGACTTCCTGGTAGCTGCCGATTAAAATCGAATTCACGGAACTCGATTTTAGTCTAATGTACTAAAGTGCAGCGAAATATTGTTTATCTTAATGGTACCCATTTAATAACATGCTTCCAGTAAACCTCTAAAATACAAATGTAATTCTTGAAAACGACTGTTGTCTTTTAATTAGCGATTCGTTTTGTTTGATTACGTCATACCCTTGAATCTTGTTTACGGTTTTCGAGAAACGATATTTATGTTCTACTTTTTATTGTTGATCAATTACCGAGAAATCTATTAGGCATTCATTGATGCTAAAAGTGATCTATAAAAACAACACTTCTCTGTATTGACTTGAAAAATAACGCAAAATAGCTTATGTTAAAGTTGTTTACACTAAACTCTGCGAGCCCTGATATGAGTTTGTATTTAAGATGTAATGCTAATTTTGCCGTGTAGTGTGGGCTTAGAATAACACTACCCCATTTCTATCCGTGGGTGATCGTAAGAGGCGACTAAGGGTATAGGGGCTTTTTAAGTGATTTTTGGGCGATGTGGTTGGAGACCCGTCACCAAAAAATTTATTATTACCATCTTTCCCCATCAACTTCCAAAAGTGGCTGAGGAATTTCTCATTCCAAGGCTCTGGCTACCCCGTTAAGGGATTTATAGCCGTGAGTATAATTATGTATGTATGTATTTAATGCTAATTAATTGTAATTAAGTGATTCTTGTTATTAAATAAATATTTTTATTTAAGTATGATCGCAGCTATAAACGAGGCTTCAGAATCATCGATTTTAATGAATTAGAAATAATGTGAAAGTAGAAAGGACGATCGTAGATTACACATTTTGGTGATAATAGATTCTGAGGATCACGTTAACACCACCTTTGTTTTTCGCATATCGTTAAGTATAATTTCATATATCAAATTTTATTTCCAGGGTGCACAGTCATTGCTGAAAGAGTTGTCCACAGGAGCGTTTCTAATACGAGATTCGGGATCGAAACACAACCACTTTTCTTTGTCTGTACAAACGGAGCGAGGACCCACCTCAGTGAGACTGCACTTTGAAGGAGGATTTTTTAGGTGTGCATTTCTTTATTCATGTTTCTAGTCAGAATAGGATATAATCACACTGGAACTCAACACCGTAGGTCCAAGAAGGGGTGGCAGAGTTACTAATACTTCGGAAGACCCATGACATTATGTAACATGATCGGGGTAAGCCTATCGCCGGTTTTGTATGAATACACTACCACATGACTCAATACAACTTAGCCATGTGAGTTTCCTCACTATACTTTCGCTTACCGTTAACAACCCTGATATATTAACTACACATCTGACTAAAGAAAAGAAAAAATGGTGTTGTCCTACTCATGATTTGAATCCACACCTCTGGTGTGCTGCGGAATGATAATTAATATCACAGCCCTTGAATGTCCCCACCAAGGGGCTGATGCATGCTCTCATAGTTATTTAACTATATTCACAGTGCTGGTAAAATTTGTAATGTTAGATTATGTGACCGAGTGAGAAATAGTGTTATTCGTGAAAAGTGTGGTGTGAAAGATGATATTGTAAGAAAGATAGAAAAAAATGTTGAGATGGTTTGGGCACATAGAGAGGATGGATGATAGAAAATTGGTAAAAGGGATCTATAGAGCTAGTGTGGATGGTAATGTTAGTAGAGGACGACCACGGAGAACACACTTGGACCAAATTGAGAGTGTGCTCAAAAAGGCTGGCATCCGAAGTATGAAGAATAAAAGAGCATGTATGAAAAGATTGATGGATGTAAACGAAGCTAAAGAGGTTGGTCAGGATCGTACGAAGTGGCGATCAATAGTCTCTGCCTACCCCAATGGGAACTAATGGCGTGAGTATATGTATGTATGTCACAGTGCTGGTGTATGAGTAACACAAGTAAAACATTAATGACTACTACCATTACAGTAGTCAGAACTAATAGCTTTATATGCTTGGAGAACAGATAAAATAATTGTTAGTTAATTAAGTGATTTAGCCTGCAATATCTAGTAATTGGGTTTTCTCACAAATTTAATTTGTGATTGTCTCCTCCGGAAATCGATCCTGGTTCTTATCGTTAATTTCTTACCATAATTAAATTAATATGTAACTAATAAATGTTTTATATTTTTCCAGGCTCGACTGCGACAATGCGCTAGTAAAACTGATGCCTCGATTCAGATGTGTGGTAGAGTTAGTCCAACACTACTCAAGTGCTACTGCCCAAGCTGGGGGCACAGTCTGGGTAGATAGAGATGGCTGCCCACACTCCCCAGTACTCCTCAACACCCCTTTAAGAAAACAACCCCCTTCGCTCATGCATTCAGCTCGACTCGCCATCCATAGAACCCTCAACTCGGATCTGAAACCCAAATTACGGAATGCACCTAAATATGCCCTTCTACCACTACCAACTAAACTGTTACAGTATATAGGCGAGTATCCATATTCGATCTAACATTAGTGAAGTATTTATTTATTTTAGTTTAATTCATTCATTATTTCGTGTCGGAATTAGCTGGTTTTTAAATGTCAATGTTTTTACTCTTAGTCAAAAGAAGAATCTAAAAACTATTTATAAGGTATTTTTTTTTTGGTGTCTTGAAAGACTACAGTGTAAAGTAAATTTGTGAAAATTTATAGAATTACAAGGGTTTTATGTCAAAACCAGCACACAGAGTAAAAAGGTGTCCCATGGTTTATATTACCCGGAATTTATCATTAGTGTTGGCTTAGAATAACACTACCCCATTTCTACCCGTGGGTGATCGTAAGAGGCGACTAAGGGTATAGGGGCTTTTTAAGTGATTTTTGGGCGATGTGGTTGGAGACCCGTCACCAAAAACATTTATTATTACCCAATCAACTTCCAAAAGTGGCTGAGAAATTTCTCATTCCAAAGCTCTGATTACCCAATTAAGGGATTTATAGCCGTGAGTTTATGTATGTATATATGTAATTTATCATTAAAATGCTTATCAAAACGTCTGATAGTTTAATTTTACTAAGTTATTTATACAAATTTGATTTTAAAACCAACAGGACTGGTTCCTTACTGTCACAAAGCAAATAATACATATATTTATACTAGCACTAAGTATTGAATATGGGACTCAACTATTGTATTTATAGCAAAATATTTTGATTGTATTATTGTAATCAGTGTCTGTATATAATGTAATACAAAATGCAAGACTGACTTTTGTGCGTCAGGGACGACTACATTGTCATATATTTAGTTATAGTAGAATTGTTCACAGTTGCCTAATCTTGTCTGATGAAGATGGGAATTCATCACATTATTTTACCACTTATTTATATTTTTCGCTTCTTTTAGAATACAACATAAATAGATATTTTGGAATATTGTACAAGTTATTTTCTGATAATGGCAATTATTTCTAAATAATATATTGTTAAAACATATAATGCAGTAATATAAAGAAAAGAAATCTTCATTGTTATGATTTTGATATATTTGATTGTAATTCTAATATAAAATTCATCTAACCACACTTTGACTCCTACAAAACTGCCAGTAGAATAATGTGCCATTAAAATATACAGTTATATAATTTAAAATAATGTGGTGTTTGCATTTAGAGAGGTGGTAGTATTATTTTGAGGCTCACATGAGAGTGTGTTTGTGTGTGTATATAGTTCTTGTTTTGTTTGACTTTATTTATTTTCCTAATGTAAGTGTAGTTTAGTAGCAAAATATTGGTCAGTGAGTGTAGGCCATGTAATGGTTAGTAATATAGCATATTAATATTGGCTAGTGATTACTGAGACATTTCAACTCATCTTTGTAAAAACTCATTACAAGGTATAGAAAAAAATGGAGAAAGAAAAAAGTTGATCTAGTTTTAAAATACAAGATGTACCACATATGAATCGCAATATCTAGGAAATTATATTACTCAATGTATAATAGAATGCCTTATAAAAATTAAACAATGTAAAATCAATGCCTGTTTATAAATGTTGTAACCCTAATTTATTCTCAGTAATCTGTCAACAATTACACTGTCATATCCTAATTTATAAATTGAATGTTATTATTTTTTTCATTCAATCTCGCTTCATCTAAACTTCAATCAATTGTTAATTGAGAAATAAATATTAATATGTAACTTTCCTTTCAGTAGAAATAAGACAGCTTTGTCAGATATTTTATGAAATGTAACTATAGCAAGTGTTTGTTATAATATATATCAATATAAAATATATCTACCTCTGCATTGCCTGTAATGTTTTAACACCAGTTGATACGATAATTTCTTTATAGAATGCAATTATGTACCTCCAATAATCTCAATACAGATAAGTCCAATATGCAATGGTCATCTAAATGTGACTGCCAAATCATTTTAGAGTGTTTGCTTACGGACACTAAAAATTTGGTATTAGCACCAATCAAATAAGTTGACATAATATAAAAGAGAATGCTGTTAACGTGAATTTATATAGTTTTGTAACTTGGATTTAAAATGCAAATAATTTTTACAAAAAATACATTCTGCCTTTGATGATTGAATAGTATGTTTTATTTGGTATACCTTTTTCACAACCGGGAAAGATTGATGCTGAAAAGGAGTCCTTGGAAAAATAAAAGAAAATGTTTTAGTTCTAGTAGCATTGATAATGTTTGTGTTGATGAGAAACGCCTCTGCCACATTTGGAAGTTGATAGGGGAGAAGATGGTAGAAATAAAGTGTCACTGGTGATGGGTCTCCAGCCGCGTCGCCCAAATACCAATTTAAAAGCCCCATACCCTTAGTCGCCTCTTACGACACCCGTAGGTAGAAAGGGGTAGTGACATTCTAAGCCGGCACTACCCCAATGGGGTATAAACCAGCCGATAGCCATTGCTAGTGCAATAACATACCAACTCCTTGCAAGTGCCAGCTGACGTCATATGTTTCCCTAACTGGCATAACTTTTCTTTAATTTACTGGAAGCTATGGAGTTGCAAGTGGATTGCACAATATATAATTTTGTGGCAAATCCTTTGACTCTTCAAATGGTTTCTGTTACCACCAGCAACTCTAATAGAATATCCTTTTGTATAAAATGTCTTCCCTTTTTTTACATTTTTTCTTTAATTTCGCTGCACGCAACCAATCCTTTCGAAAAAAATGCTGTTGAAGACAGCCTGGCAAATAATTTAAAACCAGATTCAAATCGTTTTAATATAGGAGGGAGCCCGAAGTAATAAGAACTAAAGAGCATGTTTGAGAAGAATAACCAATGTTCGGAAAGCAAGAGAGAATTGTCAAGATCGTACATAGTGGCGATCAATAGTCTCTGCCTACCCTTATTGGAATAATGAGCGGGAGCCTAAGAAATAGGCAAATTTAAAATTTCAATTATTCTGTAGGTAATTGACTTTAGACTTCATTTAGATCAGTCAAGGTAAAACAAATATCCACTGATTGATGTATGGCTATACGTTCATTCATCGACTGTAGCATTGCAATTTGGTAAGAACTTCTCAACTCTTTCGTTTTGCCGTTTACTAATTCAACTCATACTCACGCCATCAGTTCCGATTGGGGTACCGAGCGAGACTATCGATCGCCACTTTGTAAGATCTTGATAAGCCTCTCGAGCTTTATTTACATCCATTAATATTTTCATACATGCTCTTAAATTATTCATGCTACGTACAGCTGCCTTCTTGAGCACACTCTATTTGGTCCAGATGTGTAATCCGAGGTGGCCCTCTACTAATGTTACCATCCACATTTGCTTTGAAAATCCCTTTTACCAACGACCCCGCACAAAATGTTAGAAAAAAGCCTTTCGGTCAAATTGGCTGAATTTTTTTGGCAACATAGTTTTTTTATACTTGAATTAACTGTGTTAAGTTACAGCGTCAATTAATGACTATTCGTTTTTAAAATATAGCTATTTGATTTGAATATTGCATCTAAATAGTATATGTTGATGATATCACTTACGTATGATGTTTATAAACAAACGCATAAGTTTCTAACTGGTTAATTTTATTCTTAATATTTTAACAATAATTAACCAGTTGAAACGGCTTGGAAATATTGGTTCAAGCATCATTTGAAGGTTAGAGCGTCTTCACGTTGTTTTTTTTTTATTTTTCCGCTCAGGTACCCGCACCTCTTACGAATTACAAACTATTTCTACTGAATTTACTCTACTTTCATGCTTCTTCTGCTACACCCAACATTCGCTGCCATACATAAGCGTAGACACAAGACGAGCATCATGCACAGCCATTCAGGACTTTTCAGACACTGATTGACTAATCATTAGACTATTAAATGCTCCATTTACCGTTTTACTCTATTTCACTCTTCTTTCAATTTCTTCATCACACTTTCCATCCCTAGTGAACAAACTTCCCAGGTATACAAATTCTTTCACTTGTTTGAATTTCTAACCAATAATCTCAATCAGGCTTTCGGTCATACTTTCCTCTCTCTCAGAAACCATGGTTTTGGTTTTATCCACATCCACACCCTCATTCCCATTCTTTCAAAAGATGCACATGCAATATTCATCTTTTCTTATACTCTTCAACCAACGATGCAAGTAGCACTTGATCATCAGCATATACCTAAGAGGCATTTGATGACGAAATCAGCCATTCTAAGTCCATAATCACTTCCACGCAACTCTATCAGACAGCCAGCCATCCATGTAGTCCATAGAGTGATACCAATGCACTTATATGTTGACTCTCCGAACCGAATTTGGACCACCCGTTCCATAAAACATTCTCATACGCGTTCTCTAAATCTATGAAGTATACACCTTTTGGTTTTTGGCTAAGTACTATTCGGTGATGCTCTTTAATTAAAGAGAAGCTTTGATCAATACATCCCATCCCAAAGTTTATCACATTCATCTCTCTTTCAATCAATACCTTTGCATACAGATCCACAATCTTTTCTTGCACAGATTACAATTAGATACTACGTATCAGATAGGAATCTTACTCTAGCGTTTTTGGTACAGTAGGCACGTTAGTTTAGAGTTTGACATGTTTTTACTTTTATTTTATATTGGCTTTACGGTACGTATCGAGACCTTTTGTGCCAATTTTTCTTTCATTGGTAAACGTACGCGTACGTAGGCGGTAAATTTGAAATTATGTGGTTTGCTTGGGTAGGTGGCACGCACCCATATATAGAATAGAATAGAATAGAATAACTCTTTATTGTACATCAAACACAAATTTACAAAAGAAATTATCATACAGTTTACAGTGAGGTACAATCGGCTGATATACTGAAATCCCACAAACTATTCACTATTTGCCAAATGTCTATCATTTTGGTAAAAAGGGTCTCAATAAAAAAACAGCATATAATTTATTTCTTTTTATTCTTAAGTCTTTTTTTACATTTAGCTAACGCTTTAGCTTGCATATTCGGCAAATCCTTGATGTTCAGACTTCTTCGTGACTGCCCGTCGTAGAGGTTTCCCCATATTTTTAATTCCAGCTGCAGCTCCGTTGCATGAGTCAAATAATTTGTCGAAGAAAGTGACAATATCAGCTGTGTTTTTTAAAGTTGGGCTGACGGGTTTTCCATCTGGGTAAAGGGCTGTAACAAAAAAACTGGAATTTAATACACCCACTACTGCTATAGTTCTCAAGCTATTGTACATATACTCTGTTTGTTCAATAGTACAATTTGTGATACATGATAGTATGTTGTCACTACTTATTCAGCTAAATTGCTCACGCCTTTTATCTCAAATTGGGGTAATCAGAGTGTTAAGATTTTAAGGAATCTCAACCATATATAGATGTTTCAAGGGGAACAGATGTTAAAACAAGTAGTCACTGGTAATTGGTTGCTAACCCGATCTCCAATTGAGTACTAATGGCTCTTAGCTTCCTTGCATGGCTCTCACGACACCCAAGGGAAAAGATAGGGAATACTTAAAACGTAAAACACTAAGCATCACTGTTTGTTCATTATAATAAAAAAAAACATAAAATAACTTACGAAATAATGATGTGTAGGTTAGTGCACTTGCAACTGTAGAACTCAAAACCTTAGTACAATTCTTGACCTGAAATATAAACACATCTAATCAGTTAGGCAGGAAAAATATAAACTGCAACTGTATATCTATCAGGTTTAAATAGCACTTCCATAACTATTTTACTAATCAGGGATCATATGGAAACTAATTTATTACAAGTAAAAGTAATGATGTTGTAATGATGTTATAATGATGATACTTAAGTTAAAAAAAAAATACAATTATAAACTTTTCACTTTGTTTCCCTTTTATTAACCTTAACCTTTTATTAATTATTTTAAATTAATTTTATTATTTTACTAACCTTCATTTTTTTTATTTTATCTGGTATCACGTAATCATCATTTAGTTTTTTCAGCATGCGCATATCTGCAAGCTCGCGGTCCACCATATAAACATCCATAATGTCACTCCATTTCGAAATTTTTCCCTCGTGTTTAATGTTTTTAGTTATAAAATTATTTCTAACACCCTTGATGAGGTGGGGTGGATCATAAAAAACATTAAGGCGGTTTTCTCCAATGATAATGGTATCATCTGTTATAAAAGAAAAAGTTTTAAAACCTTGAATAATTTTAATAAATTCCATTACACTATACATATAGAACTAAACTTACCATAATTGTTATACTCTCTTCTAGAGTCTTCTTTTAATTTATTAAGAGCCGACTGAAATGCTGACCCCTGGTCGGATACCAAAGCTATTGGAACTAATCCTGTTTTTGCAACTTCAATGACTACTTCTTTGAGTATATTCTTTAAAATATACGCCGAAGTCGAACCCTCACAGAAGTAGAAACAAATTGGCTGTTGCCATTTGTCCACTACACCACGAGCCATAAAAACTAACGCATGGTCAGCAAAATTTGTGGTTTTTTCATTTAGTTCTACAAACCCTAGTAAACAATCTTTGTTTTTATTATATGTAACACCCGGTTCTAATGCTACTTCGTCAAATATAATGGAACAATACTTTTTTCGTTCCCTCCAGTATTGAACCTGCAAAATTAAAAAGTTTATTTAGTTTTCAGTAAGACCTTTATCACAAAAATAATGATGATATAGACATAAAAAGACTATGATTTTGAGATAGGTTTAAGGATTATAAGATGTATCAGTAAAAAGAGTTGAAATACCTCTTCTTAATTGCATTAAACACATAAATAAGCTATGATTTTGAGATAGGTGTAAGGATTATAAGATGTATCAGTAAAAAAAGTTGAAATACCTCTTCTTTAATAGCATTAAATACAGAATTTTTTAATCCAGCCGTCATTTCAAAGTTTTCTATTAACTTATTTAATGTACGGGTTGACGGAAGGATAAAAATTCTTCTTAGAAACTTATAGCTTTTTGGGCTTTGTTTCATAATTGAAAGAGCCATCAATTTCTGGTCTTCAGTAAATCGGCGTCCTTTTCTTTGCTTGGTGCATTGAGATATTTGCATCCATATAAAATTTCTTGTTAAAGGATTTAATTTTTTTATTAAATTGTCAAAGCTGTCCATTTTTGAAAATTTTAGAGCTCTTTTAGCCCTCACAGCATATCTCAACTGCCGTTTAGATTTTTTATATTTTATCTTTAAATCTTGTATAACTTGATACAGTCTTGTATCAGCTTTCATGTAACATATTTTTCTTGCTATCTGTTTACGTGCAACTGTAAAACACAAATAAAGCAATCTTAAGAATATTTTAAATTTATTGACACACTATGCTGTTTCCAAGAGAGTTGTAGGAGTTGAATAAAAAGACCTAATTATTTTGTGTCGTTTTCATCAAGCTTTGGCAGGCAGTATGCCTATGATAATGGTATTATTGTTGTATGAATAATTATAAAATACAGTAATGTGGAAGTTTGGATATTTGTGTGTTTGAGGTGAAGAGGCTTCTCAATTACAGAATGTATATGAATGAAATTTAGCAGAATGCCAGATAATGACCCCAATTATGACATAAAGTAGTTATTATCCCGGAACATACGTACGCAGTGAAACATACGTACTGAAACTCACGGCTATAAATCCCAAAAAGGTGTAGCCAGAGCTTTAGAGCTAAAAACTCCTCAGCCACATTTAGAAGTTGATAGGGGACAAGATGGAAGAAATAAAGTATTGTTGGCGATGGGTCTCCAACCGCATCGCCCAAAACCCACTTATGTTAAAAAGCCCCATACCTTTAGTTACTCTTACGACACCCGTGGGTAGAAAGGGGTGGCAGTGAAAATCGTATAATTAAATTTAGGAATAGCACCAAATGATTAAGATTTAAAAGTAGCAATCATTGCCATGCCTTTTTCAAGTAGGTCCCATTGTATAAGGGTGGTCAATTTAATTGGTCAAGCACTCATACATAATATGGCCACATGTACCACTTGCAAACTAACAGCATCTATATGTATGTACCATAGTATAAGGGCATTAACAGTATTATATTACCACTTAGTTGTGGATCCATATTATCATCACAATCAATGATCAACGTAGCACTCAACCCTTGAGATGAAGTGGGTATGGTTTTATCTAAAAAAAAAAGAGAATAAGGATATTTTATATCATTAACATGAGTATGTCAGTAATAAAAAATAAAAATAAAGGCACTAGACAAGTCTATGTTCCCCAGGTGATGGAAGACTTTAAACTCAACTTTAATTAATAAACTATATTACAACTTGCCTGTAATTTTTAGAGAATGACTGTCATCAGTATATATATTTGTGCTTTGGGATGAGGATGGCACCGCAATTCCTAAAATAATGAGCAAATATTCTTTAATCATATTACAAAATATTTTACAAATGGTTGGAGTATATAAAATAAAAAGAATAGTATAAGTTCTATTTTATTTATCGTAAATATGTGTTTCTTTTATTAAAGTGGTGTAATATACTGTATTTTATTAGCAGTATTTTTTTGTATTTGAACGGTTAATTTTCCGCAAGTCGACGTCTTTTGTGCGCCTGTTTTGCGTGATGAAGGGATGGCACTACTCTAGCCATCCCAGCTCACCAAGGAAGTTCAGGATCCCCCTAATATCCTTGAACACCTCAGGGAGCGACCTGGCGTCACCCAGGTGTGTTACCCTGTAATCCGCTACGCCTGTACACTCGAGGAGCACGTGCGCAGCTGTTTCCTCCTTCTCCATGCATGCTCTGCACAAAGGGCTATCTGTAACACCTAAAGTAAACAAGTGTTTGTTAAAAGGGCCATGCCCCGTGAGGGTGGCTGTGATCCAACTAATTTGTTTTTTGTTAAGTTTAAATAGTTTGTTAGTAAGTTTCTTGTTGAACCTGGGTAAAGCTGTTTTGGCTTGACTGCAGCCGCTTTCCGAGGACCAACATGCGTCCCACTTACCTCGTATGGCCTTACGGACTATAGTTTTTAACTGATCGTTTGGTAGAGGCAGACATGGTTCTGGGCCTGTATACGGGGTATCTGATCCTCTTCTGGCCAATTCGTCTGCTGCATCATTGCCGCGTGATCCGCTGTGTCCTTTGATCCATTGTATGGTAGTTTCATTGGTTTGCCCTATCACCGTTAGGGCTTTGTGACATTCATATATGAGCCCTGATTTGCACTCGTAGCTCATTAGGGCTTGTAGGACTGATTTGCTGTCCGAGAGAATACGAATTGGAAGTTCTCTGATTTTCCTCGCTGTTACTGCTTGGGCGGCGAGTATGATTGCGAAGCATTCTGCCTGAAATATCGAATTCCAGGTGCCCATTGGTCTAGCTATTTTTATCTGCAAGTCTTCGGAGAATACCCCCGCTCCTGTGCCAGATTTAGTTTTAGAGCCGTCTGTAAATATCCTCACTTCCCTTTCATTGAGGCCTTCGTTCGGATTTTCTGTCAGCTGTATTTTGTACTTCTTGTCAAAGAGGTATAGTTTGGGTATCCTGTCGTTCACAGCTGATATTCTAGGTGTCTCTTTTACCATCCTGGTAAGGATTTCGGCGTGAGGGACTTTGTTGGATTTCCATAGTTTGTTTGCATTTAGTCTCACAGCTGAAGCAGTAGCTTCTTGCTTGATGAACAGGTGCAGTGGAGTTAAATTTAGCATTATTTCAAGGGCGGCGGTAGGGGCGGTTCTCATACATCCCGTAGCCGCTCTGCACACCAGTCTCTGAAAGCTTTGTAGTTTGCTTTGCACTGTACTTAGCTCTGTTCGTTGCCACCAGGCAACAGCGCCGTAGCAGAGTATTGGTCGTATCACAGCTGTATACAACCATATGATTATTTTTGGGTTTAGACCCCATCGTTTTCCTATCATGCTTCTGCATTGCCAGAATGCTATGCTGGCCTTCTTGAGTTTGCTCTCAATGTGGCAGCTCCAGTTTAATTTGCTATCAAGGATTACTCCCAGGTATTTTACAGTCGGTGAGAGCGTCAGTCTCTTGTTGAAAAGCTTAGGTAAGTTGTAGTTTTCTATTTTTCGCTTATTGGTGAACATTACAAGCTCGGTTTTGTCCGGATTCACTGTCAGCCCGTGCCTTATGCACCACCTCTCTACTATTCGCAAGGCTGATTGCGTTACGTCACAGACTATACTTGCATATTTACCAGTTATCAGAATAGTAATATCATCAGCATATCCTATCGTGTAGAAATGTCTACTGTTGAGTTCTGAGATAAGGTCGTTCGCCACCAGGTTCCAGAGCAGCGGAGAGAGTACGCCACCCTGCGGACAACCTTTCACTACTTGAACCTTAGTCTGGTCTTCCGACACTATCACTCGGCTTTCAAGCATGTTTCCTATCCAGGTTGATAGCATTGGTGGGACTTGGTGCCTGTTTAAGGCTTCGTGAATGCTATCAAAATTTGTTTTATCAAAGGCTCCTTCGATGTCTAGGAAGCTTCCTAGACAGATGTTTTTATCTTTAATGGCTTCCTCTGCAACACATGTTACTGCATGTAAGGCGGATTCCGTGCCTTTACCAGCGCTGTAGGCGTGCTGGTTGGGATGGAGCGGTATCGTTTTGAGAGCGTTATCTCGTAGTTCTCTATCACACAACCTTTCGAGTGTTTTCAGTAAAAAGGATGAGAGGCTTATTGGTCTGAAGGACTTTGGGTTAGTATAATCAGTTTTTCCGTATTTGGGTATAAACTGCACTTTTACTTCTCGCCATCTACTGGGTATGTATCTAAAGGCTAAGCATGCTCGGAAAATTTCTGCGATCAAGTGTAGGATGGCTTCAATTCCCCATTGCAGTAACCCTGGAAAGACTTTGTCTATTCCTGGGGCTTTAAATGTTTGGAAGCTGGTGATAGCCCACTTGACTTTGTCAAAAGTCACTATCTCTTTCGCGAGTTTCCAATCAGATATTAGCAGTAACAGGAAACAGGAGTAAACATGTATATGGTTAGAAAGAAATATTTGAAATATTGAATGTAGAATAACACCATGATACATGCACTGTAAGGTCTATTGATCATAGAATCCTGCCAATAGCTATTTAAAGACTTTGGCATGGCACACCATTCTACAGAATGAGCAACAATTGAAGTCTTGTAGAATATATTTTTTTGTATAAATTAAAAGAAACAAACTTACCATACTCATTTTCCAACAGTTGAATTTCTTGTAATGGTTTACAATAGGAATGGTCACTTAGCTTCCTTTTTCTAGTTTCAAAGTAATCATGTTCCGTAGATATGGAAGAGTTTTCTAAAAAATAAAATATATGTAATAAGAGAAGTTGTTTTATCAGGGGGAAGAAACAAAGAAGTTCACTATAAACTGTTCAAGGGGAAGCTAGCATAAGTGAAAGGCAGAATAAGGCACAATAAGTATACAAGATATGATGTACAACAAATATTGCAATGGTTGATATCTAGAAATAATGCCTAAAAACACAGATGAACAGTGAAACTTATTCAAACATATGTGTAGTCAATAGCCACCATAGGACCTAATTTGTTGCATGTATATTGTAATATATTTGAGGCTTTATTTTAAGTCATAGCACATAATTACCGACGCATAGCAAGGCCTGGAACATACAATATAAATTGTATGTTCCAGGCTCTTGGGTATTTTGATAATGTGCATCAACATTACGCCTGCAGAAAATGTTAAACATTACAATCATTAGTCACATTGTTTAGACTCATAATTAAGCAATAAAATTATATTACTATAAACCCTACATCACAATACACATACACAATCCTTTGATGGGCTGTCTTTTCAGCAATGTTATCATAATCACAGTATGTATACACATCAAACATACGATTTATATTTATGTAAGCTACAAGCCTTGCTATGTGTCTGTAATTATGTGCTATGACTTAATATAAAGCCTCAAATATATTACAATATACATGCAACAAATAGGGTCCTATGGTGGCTATTGGCTTCACGTAAGTTTGAACAAGTTTCATGGTTCGGTAGCATAGTGTAGTATTGAAATGTAATTACAAGTATTATTGTTGTTACTCACCATCATTTTCAGTCGAGAGAGAGGGTATTCCAGTACTTATTTCCTCATTGGTAAATAAGGTAGGATAAGCCGACTGTTTTAGGCGTGAACTAGATGTCACAAACCTTTTCTCAAAATGCGATTGCTATTGCAAAAGGGAACACAGCAAATGTTCTTCATGACGAAGAAGACTTGATATCACAACAACACAACAATGTAACAAATGGTAACAATGAACTTCACTCGATCAAACTCCTCAATAATGCAATGAAAGAAAATGAAATGAACATGAACACAGGCAATGAACAAAATGGCGGCGGCGGGCGCCAGAGGAGCGGGGGCCTCTGACTCAAGGGAGGGGAGAGGGAGACTTTTTTTCTAAACTAACGCGGTTGTCTGACCTTGAACGAAAAATTTTGTTCTAAGATTATAGCCTGTGTTTTCTTGGCCGGCGCGACTACTGGTACTACTGAACTGTCGCCATTTTGAAATTTCGGCCTGTCATTGTCAGTTAGTTCTCAACTAAATAAAAATTATAGGGTGACCTACGTATATAATAAATTATCACTTTCATTAATATTTTTTGTAGTAAACCTTTTTTTTAAAGACAATTATTTTTATGATGTGTCTTTGCTTATAAAATAAACGCTTTTATTTCCAGTATTCAATATAAAAAATTATGAAAATTATTATTTATTTTGTAAAATTTTATCTAAGTAGGCTAACACCGTCCAAAAAGTTGTGCGCGCATGACTATAGCGGTGCGGGTTACGGGAAGTGGGCAAATGCTCCCGAATAAGATATCACTTCGTATACACTGATGCGTGGGTTCTAATCCTAATGCGGGGATGTACCAATGTCTCATTTCTTAAGTCATAACTGTCTGACATATATATAAAAATACAAGGCAAATACGACGTGATAACCTGTGTTGTACCTAATGGACCGTGCAAGCGACTAGTGTTCAAATCCCGGATCGGGCCTACACCAATTTGTCTTTTCTAAAGACATATGTGTGGTTGATTTATCACGGTTTTTAACGGTGAGGGAAAACATTGTGAGGAAACCCACATGGCTGAGTTGTACTTAGTGGTGTGACAGTATATTCGTACAAAACGGCGATAGGCCTGCCCCCTATCACGTGAGTACACTGTCCATGCAAAACGTGGGTACTCTGAACACCAGGTGACAAAGTCAAGTGATGTTCAGAAGTATTAGTACCTCTGCCAAACCCCTTCGGGGGTATTCGGCGTGAACGTTTATGTTATGTTATGTTATATGTTACAAGGCTGTTAACAGCAATATAAAAAAGTGCCCATAAATTCACTGACCCAGCAAAATGAATGACCCAAACGATATCTGATGTTTAGAACTGTGCCACCTTTTTAGGGGATTTATGTGTGAATATGAAATGTAAAAGACAGTCCACGACAAGGTAAGCCTCTGATTTACAGGATTAAAAAATGATTTTATGTAGTTACCCACTTATCAACTCTGAGTGTCACAAATAACAAATCCTTGAGTATAAAATAATGAAACAGTTTGCAGAGAAGTACAATTGGCAGTGTTATCGCTAAAAGCGATCTCTTCCAAACAACATTTGGGAGGTAAGATCAGCAAATTTAGGTTACACAGTCATTCGGGTAGACATACCAGACAATGGCAAAAATAAATAAATATAATTAGCT
This sequence comes from Bedellia somnulentella, assembly GCA_963576735.1. Lineage (NCBI taxonomy): Eukaryota > Metazoa > Arthropoda > Insecta > Lepidoptera > Bedelliidae > Bedellia > Bedellia somnulentella. The sequence continues at coordinate 9,115,618 of OY755178.1, forward strand.
TACATTAAAACGAACTTGTTTACTTACAATAATAGTTAGTACATACATACATACATATACCCACGGCTGTAAATCCCTAGTAGGGGTAGCCAGAGCTAAGGAATTAGAAACTTCTTAGCCACTTTTGGAAAGTTGAGTGGGGTAAAGATGGTAAAATAAAGGTTATTGGTGATGGGTCTCCAACCGCATCACCCAACAATCTCTTAAAAGCCCCAATACCGTTAGTCGCCTCTTACGTACACGCACCGGCAGAAATGGGGTAGTGCTATTCTAAGCCGACACTACACAGCAACTAGTTATTAATAAAATGAATATTATATAAAAAAAAAATTAAGACATTTCAGTACATAAATAAATTAGCCTGTATGATGTAAAATTATTTCCCTTATAATGGTAAATTTTTATTTACTGGCAATACTAATATCGATGACAGCGTCTCCCTTACCGGCCAAGAAATATTTGTGGATCTGTACAATTTACCGACAGTGCTGTGCAGACTTATTCCGCGGTAGTTTGTATCCACCTGATGTGACGCCTTTCCTTTATATAAAGGCACAATTACCGCCTTGCACCAGTCTTGTGGTACTTTGCCAATCGACCAGCATTTTTGGAAGTACAACCAAGAAGCCACCACTCCTGTACCAGCCCTCAGCGTTTAGTTATTTATCCTGTCAGTTTCATAATTTTCATTACTTTTATTATCTCCATACTAATCTCACTGTCACTAAAGTCACGCATATAATATATATATAAATTAAGAAATAGATGCATTCTCTCTGATTCCGATCACAACCATTGACAACATCATCTAACAAATTCAAAAACTCCGCTCTCTCCGATTGTGGTTTGGACATGTCCGGCCCCCTGATTATGTATCTTTTGCGAGTGACGATTGTGTCGCAAGTTGCACGATTGTTGTTGTCAATGTCATAAATTTGTATGCAATCTGACACTTTTGACAGCGACAATATTGCAACTTGCGACACAATCGCGGTCGCTAAAGATACATAATCAGCCCGCGGAGCACATTGAGCACAAACGCAGTTTATCTAGACATGGGTTGATAAGGAGTGATATAATCCAATGATATATATCTGTCGTAGGATGATTTGATGTTTAGGTTTTTTGCAAAAAACCTAGGGATTTTGCAAAAATCCGGATAATTAGACAACGGTTATAATATTTTCTAATCTTACTAGGTTTTTTGCAAAAAATCTAGTTGGTTTAGTATGACTCCGAAACGAAATGTCAGTTTTTATGAATACTGTACGCTGATTGGTCGATTGCAGTGCCTCATAAACACGTCATCTCTGATTGGTTGTTAATTAAGACGTACTTACTTCATTGTTCCTACCTACATTAAATTTGATTATTATTTAATTTTAGTTACAAAAAGTTCCTAAGCATAAAAATAGTATTGTCATTTCCCTTTATAACTCTAGCTATAATACCTCAATACTAGAATTTAAAACGTGCTTACTTTATTGTTCCTACCTATATTGAAGACGTCCGTGGCCGAGTGGATAGGTGACTAGCTTTTCGGTCTGGAGGTTGCGGGTTTGATCCCCGCTGAGAGCAACGTTTATGTGATGAGCATGTGTGTATTATATTATATTTAATATATCGCTGAGTTAGTATCCCATAATACAAGTGTTACTTAGCAAACGTGATTGTAATTTTACTCCAACAAAAGAGTAAAAAAAAATTTTCCATTCCTAGTATCAAATAAATATTGTCATTTCTTATCCTTTATAACTCTAGCTATAATATCTCAATACCACAATGACGAACCAATCAGAATAAGAGTAGGCGAGCAATCAGAAATCATCCAATCAGCATTAAAGAAGTACAATCTTACTAAACCAACTAGTTTTTTCGCAAAAAACCTAGTAAGATTAGAAAATATTATAACCGTTGTCTAATTATCCGGATTTTTGCAAAATCCCTAGGTTTTTTGCAAAAAACCTAAACATCAAATCATCCTACGACATATCCACAACGAATCAATCTATCTCTCTTATATCAGTGCCCGTCCGAGTAGATCTTTATATCCAACTAGATCATTCATTCTTGTCTTTCGTTCGGGAGAGATCGTGCACCACTCGTGCACAGTCGTTGGATGTCGTATATCCGAACTAGATCATTCTTGTCTTTCATTCGTGAATGATCGTGCCGCTTCGTTGGATGTCGTGCAAAGCTATAAGGACACGGTATTTCTCTATTCTATTGCTTTGATTAGAAAGAGAAAGTATATGACAGACGCGATTCTTTATAAAAAGGCGTGCATTTATAATGCACTATTATTGTGGGTGTGAACAATATTGCTGTTTTAGCAATAGCGATTATATTATCATTTTAGCAAATAACATTAACACATTAATTTCTAAATTAACTATTTTTCTACTACAAACTTTCTAGTTCATAAATCAACCAATAAAAATCAACTCGATCTGACACTTATTTTTAACTGTTTTAATCAATCGTACTTCACTAATTATATGTGAACCATTGCTTCCTGATACATTTCAATTAGATCTAAATAGATCAGAAGACATGTTCAGACATATTTCCATGTTTAGATATAAAGATCTATTTGGATATATAGATATAAAAGAGCGATATATATCAGTTCGAACAAAAGATCTATTATATCTTAATCACAAAAAGGATCTAGATTGGCTATGTACACATCCGGACTAGTCCCAATTTCACGTTAATCCACAGGGGCCTTGGACTTACACAATCGTTATCTTTCATACACTAAGCCATCCTTTCAGATATCAGACCGACTTCTTACTCCTTGGCAATCTCTGTCACTGTCACCGACAGACACCAGACCAGATTGCCATTGCTGTAATATTATAAGTTGTGAAACTTCTCTACAAGTTCTCTACCCTGAAATTTAAATGGTTTAACAATAAATGTTGAACCGTCCAAGCGTTCGTTAGACGGACGTGGAATGAAAGTTTCATTTCAACTAACTGTACCGTTCATTTCATTCAACAACACCCATCTCTAAAGGTTATTAAGGTGACAATGACAAGTAAAGTAATCCATAACATAACATAAATAATCAGAAAATCCCGTACCAAATCGCATACTATGAGAGGTAAATAAATATGGAAGAAAACTGTCAAGCGCTCGGAAAATTTGATTATGATTTTCTGAAAAATAATCAAGAAAACGAATATTTTCAGCAGTAAATCATACTAAATGAACGGAAAATAACTTTTTTGCAATCAAACGGCCAGATTGGATTCGATTGTCCGGCGGATGGTGATTAGACAACACGTGTTATCTGTTTGATTAAATTTATTCGCTCATCTAGTTCATTCATTGCTGTAATATAGTTTATCTGTAGTTGTTGATTATTTTACATTTAGCTTGTAAATATAATGAGTATTGATTCACCTAGTCCCCCTCGCCCTCCAGATCCTCCTCCTGAGGAGATGGATATATATAGCTCGCCTCCTGTATTTTCAAGTGAAGCTCGTAAACGTCCATTTTCAATTAATAATGACAATATAATTTCAAAAAAGATTATTGTGAATTCTGAGGTGGCTTCCGCTTCCATCCAAACGGTTTATGTGGATGAAGCGTTTGCCAATGGGTTAAAGGAGTACACCAATGATGATAAGGGTCCCTTTATTGTTCACGTTTTTCGCGAAGAGCCTGACCCAGCAGCTGGGTTATCTATCAGACCTTTAAAATTTGGTCAATTCTTACATAAATCGAACCTGACCAAAAATATTATTAAAGATGGTTTGAAAAAGATTGGAAGAAACCGTATTTCGGTTGAATTTAACTCTGCTTTAGCTGCTAACGATTTTGCATCTTGCCAACTCATTTCTTCAGCCAAATTCAAATGCTCTATTCCAACTTATAATGTTTCTCGAATGGGCATAATAAAAGGGGTCCCCGTTGATTGGTCAATGGAAGAATTAGTTAACTCCATTGAGCTTCCAAATAATTGTGGAAAAATTCTCAAAGCTCGCAGACTCAGCCGAAAATCTCTTGATGATGCTAATTCACCTAAATGGCTACCAACTCAATCGGTGGTTTTGACATTCCAAGGTCAAAATCTCCCCCAGTATATATATTCTTATAATAATTCTCTTCGAGTGGAGACTTATCTCCTCCCAACCATTCAGTGTCTTAACTGCTGCAGATTTGGACATGTTCAAAATCAATGCCGTTCTAAATCTAGGTGTTATAAATGTTCACAATCTCACAATGGCTGTAATTGTGACATTACTATTGAAAACTCGACTTGCTTATTCTGTTCAGGTAAACACTTCGCTACTGATAAACGTTGTCCGGAATTTTCCCGACAAAAATCAATAAAATTGGTAATGTCTCAGGACTCTATATCATACTCAGATGCCTCTTCTCGTTTTCCTCCTGTAAGACGTTCTTACGCTGACGTGGCCTCTAAACTATTTACTGCCCCAAATCAATTTAATTATTCACATTCTTCTACTTCTCCAGTCCAACAACCAGTTTCGTATAAAAAAACTATATATAAGTCTCCAAAACCTCATACATACTCTGGTAAAGGTTATGACAGAATTGCTCATTCTGAAATTATCAGACCAGAACCTTCATCACTTCAAAATGGGTGCGCTCTTTTGGCGTCTCGGCATGATTCTATTTCTCCAAATGATAATTTAATTGAACTTTTGGCTTCGGCCCTTATCAATATCATATCAAAATATAATGACTGTTTACCGGAAAACGTTGCTGCTTTACTGAATAAACTTAACCTCTGTATCAACAATAATGGCCAAACTAACCATTCTTCAATGGAACTGCCAGAGTGTTAGAGCTAAAAAATCCGAACTTCTTTATT
>OY755178.1:9120666-9215666 GCA_963576735.1 Bedellia somnulentella
CAATATTCATAACTCTTTGATTATCATCTCAGGAGCTACTGGCAATATAATAGGGGATCCATTGACTATACATGACTGCTTATCGGTAAAACTACTCAAAGAGTCTGATACAATTAATATAACATACATCTGTAAAAATGGAACTTCAGAAGCAGTTAGAATAATATCATATCCTATGCTATTCAGGAAGGTGATGAGAGTTGATCATTCTGGAAAGAAGTCTAATTCTTCACAAATTGTGTCCAAAAAGTTGAATATGAGTCTGAGGAAAAAGATTGGTAATACCAGAGAAGTTTTCACTAATGGGCCTGGAAAGCTTATTGTTGAAAATTCTGGAGAATGTCCTAGTTCATGTAAAGTCACACTAAAGCTTATTTTGGAACACAATGGTACCTCAAATAACAGTTGGGAATATTCTGCTAATCAAGTATTTGCAATGAGGCCAAGTGCATTTGCTTTCACAAGCTCAATACGAGGATTTGTGCTAAAATTGTGACAGTGGAATAGTGCCCACTTGGCTAAGGGCACTCATAAAGCTGAAGAAGTAAGATACAACACACATAACCAAAGCCCAAAGAATAACTATGATGTATTTTTCTATAAGCCATCTATTAATGTTTCAGCAATCTCTTCATTTATCAAGTACACAAACTTTTCAGCTCATGATATATCAGAAAGGATTGTTTTGGTGTCATTTGATGACAAACAAACTCATTACGTGAATGTAAGTCAAACTGATATTGTGCAAATATGTGCACAAGATCAAATTGATATTCATGAACCATCACCCGTATGCCAGCCAGACTTGGAATACCAGGAGAAGTCCTTGGTAATTGCTGATTTGGATGGTGACAAATCTCATGAACTTATTTCATATTATAGCACATTTGCTGCCCCAGATTCTTACATCACAAAGAATTCCAACAAAAATGATGGCTGGCATTTGACTTCTGTTGTAAGAGTGATTCGCTTAGAAACTGAATTGCCAAAGCTTTTTGTTACTAAATAATTCTTCTTGATCTCAAATCTTGTTGATATTATAGAATAAGTTTATTTATGTTATAAGTGTTTTTCAATAGTATCATAGCATAGAGTATTCAGCCATATAATTATAAAGTGTTGAAGTAAAGCCAAATATTGATCTTGCCATATAATCAAGCCCATTGTCATATTCTAGTCTGCATTTATATGTAAATCATGAAATTTTCAGTGTTATTTTAATCTAAGATATCAATCACTAAATAATGAAATGGTTAAAAACCTTATTTATTGTTGTGTTAAGGATTTGAATAAAACAAAATATTAATCAGAATATTGACTTTTATCACCTTTTATATGTTTACAACATCACTTATTTTAAAACAGCCTTTCACTTACAAACTAGTCAATGAATGATCAAACTAACAAGATAAAGGTTTGTAACAAAGTAACCTCAATCTCAAACAGTGATTGACCAAGCCTTTAAAATATTTAGTACGGAAAACCTAGAACATAAATCTACTTTGAAACTTAGAAGTGAGTAGTTTAATTATATTGGATTGAAGATATTGGATTATAAGTCATTGTCAAGCAGCACGAGTCATTGCATTTTGCTCGACAATTACTCGTGTTGAGTCGAAACGCGTCGCATTTTTGTGGTTTTCGCTTGCGGGTGTGTGTGTGTGGTGCATTGCCTGCTTTTCGATTTCTTGTAAGTGGGAGGGCGGGCGGTGCACAGTGCATGTTGCATGAAGACTGCAGGTATTTAGCGGAATTTAGCGAAGAAACTTATTAATATTAGTATTAGTTTAATTATATCAAACTAGTTGAACTGTAAAAATGAAGCGGACACTAACATAAAGATGTGAACCTTAAAAAACAAAAGCCAATTTTTAAAATATTTTTGCTTTTATATATTTTATTTAGATTTGAGAAAAGTAAATTCTTCCAAATATACAACATGTGAAAAGGCACATTGGTGATAAAACCTTCACGTGATGTGACGTGGTCAAATGGGTAAGGAAAGACAAGTAATGATTTATGCATTACCCAATCGAAACCTCTATTTGATGACAGATGATAGTATTGTGCGGATGGTTAATCATTAGGTTCCAAGGGCATTTACATTCATTTCTGTATAGCTGTTTTTATCTTAGTCCTAAATGCATGGTTTTTTTTACAATACAGCAAAACTATAGTAAGGCACATGAGTGAACAAAATCTTGTCTTAAAAATAATCCTAAAAGAACCACAATAATAACTTAAATATTTTAGGAGATTCAGCTTAATAATAGTAGAAAATAATCACGCTTCACTACACTTATCCATATTTACTATTTTTTAATCGAGTCAACAAGCAAAAATTTTAGGATTTTATTATAAAGTAATGGCAATCATAATATAATGTACATTTCGTCGTAATGATATATATGTTATTAAGAGAACTACAAAATACAAAAATATCACAAAATCAACTTCACTAACTTCTCAATTAATTAAACACAACAATGTGAACATCACTGACCAAAGTAAATATCCACAATAATTTGTAATGACCACAATAACAAAACCTGACTGTCAAATTATATTACCAGTCAGTAAAACTTTTTTCAACAAAAAAAAAATACTAAACAATTTCAGAAAAAAAAATTAACACATAAATTGTAAGCACCTTAGGTAATATCCATAGTCATATAATCTATCTACACTCGTCACTTTACAAAGACGGTTACTTCAAGTTTAAGCTGAGCTATTATAACTCAGTACATGAATTAAACAGGGGCAGAAGAAATGTAACATCAGATAAGCTATCAAGTGTTTACTAAACATATAAGTCTAAAATAGGCACGAAGTTCTTATGGAAATTATTTGTCTTTACAAACATAAGTGTTTTTTTATTAACATAAAATGGTCAACGTCAAAGAAGATTACCATAACGACACGAGTGAGCAGACTTGGTCTTTACAGCCGAGGATTCTAAGGTAAAGTTTAGCCACAATTAGGCTAATGCTGTAATTAAAGTTTGCTAACATGTGTCATACGACCATTTTCAACAAACTTAAGATGAAAAATAAGATTAGGATAAAATTGTCCAAGAAAGAAGAAAATGGGGATATAATATCCAAGCTGTTCTTAAACTCAACAAGAATGCGAATTTGCTGCCGTGACTGACTGGCACCCCTTAATCACAAAAAAGAAATATACAAATTAGATTGAAAGTAATCGACAAGTAATATTGATAATTTAGCTGATATTTGCTCATCTCTATATCATCATGCACTCATTTATACCAGTGAGCGGTAATTCTAAGAATTTGATGGTGGTCGGTCGTTCGGAAAGAACAAAAATATTTCTTTCTATTTTGTTTTCATATAGAAATACAACCTATTTGCTGATATCGAGGATGTTGAATTAAGAAAATAAAAAAAAACACTTCAGAAAAAAGTATGTTGAAAATTAAGTAATCTTTAAGGCTCAGCCATTAAAAACCGACACATATTTAAAATTGTTAAAGGGCCTCTATTTACTAAAGTTTTCGAAGTCTAAGGCACCACAACAACCTGGGAACTATAACCTTCGTCTTGGACATGTTGTTCTCTCAGTATGACCAAGTTTTGGGCAGCGAGCATTTGAGATACACTGTAGCCTTCTGAATCGTACATCTCTATTTCCAACTCGTCGTAGTGTCTGGCTCTGAAACAATGCTGCTTATCAGTCAGTGATATAGTGTGGGTAGAACCAGATTAATATAAAAGTAAAGCTTCAGGGGGAAAAGGCTTAGATTATTATATAGAATTTGGCACATTCATAACCAATTTATTGCCAATCGTGACGCAACTTCAGGCTTAAATATTATTGAATCATATGGCAATATGTATCTACTATCAACGTAAAATGAAGTGAACACTAAGTGTAACTCCTTATTTTTATTTGTAACATCGGTACTATTGAGCGTAGTAGATGAATGTTATCCACCCTGATCTTCCCAAACTTCTCCCCTTAACCTTCTTCATACCCCTTCTCATACTTCCGGTTAAAAAAATCACTGGTTTCATCCCAGAATATCCTCTGAGCTTAGCCTTTAGGAACCACACCCGCAAAACCCAAAAGTATTTTAGTTAGAGTGTAGAACCTCTCTACAAAAACTAGTCATCGAGGTGTAGTACCGATACATATATTGTTTTCTACAGGACCAATACAGCCATCATTTAGTGCAATTGTAAACTATAATGTAACTAAATATTTATAAGAAGACTAACGCCCGATTTCTGAATTGAGTATTCAAGCTGAGAACGACTTAATTATCGTTTTGTATCATTCAGTTGTTAAGATTTCAATGCGAAAGAACGATACTTTAGTTGTTCTCAGCTGGAATACTCAATTCAGAAATCGGGCGTAACACTAACACTCATGGAAAATCAAACTTACAAGACATGAATCCGAACGACCTTCTCAAGCACACACTGCTGTAGAGTATTCTTCGCCTTGACGCACATCTCAGGGTCGTTGTTCTCCACGCAGACCCCGGCCAGTCGGCACAGCACCGACTGCTGGGGTAGCAGTGCGAATTGCGGGTTCATCTCGCGAATTAGGTTCTCTTTGATACACAGCTCGTTGCCGTAGTCTATGTAGCGCACCTGATATATGTATGTGGTTTAGTTTGGAGGGTTGACATGATTATTTTATTGACAGTGGACATGGTGAGGAAATGGTATGTAAGGGATTTTTTTTGTTGGGTATTTTATTGATTGAATATTTCATGGTTCTAATGACGAAAAGAAGGAGAAATCTTTTCAAATGGAAACCTTATCAAAAGTTTACATTCTGCGGAAGCCTTTTTATTAATGGATAAGAGCTATAATCATTTAATTATAGGAAAGCCGGGTGAGAGGATTAGTCTTTGCATTAAGTTGCCATTCGTACAGGGTTTCTAAGGCTAAAGAAATTGATCCGCTATTCTGACCCAGCAGCACTACTACAAAGTATTCTGCACCTTAACATTGTCATTGTTCTCCACGCAGACCCCGGCCAGTCGGCACAGCACCGACTGCTGGGGTAGCAGCGCGAATTGCGGGTTCATCTCGCGAATCAGATTCTCTTTGATACACAGCTCGTTGCCGTAGTCTATGTAGCGCACCTGATATATGTATGTGGTTTAGTTTGGAGGGTTGACATGATTATTTGATTGAGAGTGGACGTGGTGAGGAAATGGTATGTAAGGGATTTTTTTTGTTGGGTATTTTATTGATTGAATATTTCATGCTTCTAATGACGAAAAGAAGGAGAAATCTTTTAAAATGGAAACCTTATCAAAAGTTTACATTCTGCGGAAGCCTTTTTATTAATGGATAAGAGCTATAATCATTTAATTATAGGAAAGCCGGGTGAGAGGATTAGTCTTTGCATTGAGTTGCCAATTGTACAGGGTTTCTAAGGCTGAAGAAATTGATCCGCTATTCTGATCCAGCAGCACTACTACAAAGTATTCTGCACCTTAACGCACATCTCAGGGTCGTTGTTCTCCACGCAGACCCCGGCCAGTCGGCACAGCACCGACTGCTGGGGTAGCAGCGCGAATTGCGGGTTCATCTCGCGAATCAGATTCTTTTTGATACACAGCTCGTTGCCGTAGTCTATGTAGCGCACCTGATATATGTATGTGGTTTAGTTTGGAGGGTTGACATGATTATTTGATTAAGAGTCGACGTGGTGAGGAAATGGTATGTAAGGGATTTTTTTGGTGGGGTGTTACATTGATTGAATGTTTCATGCTGCTTAGTATAGCAATGTTGGAGAAATCTTCTAAAATGGAAACCCTATCAAAAGTTTACATTCTGGGGACAAATTTTATTAATATATAAGAGCTATAAATCATTTAATTAAGCTTTCCTTTATGGTAGAGTTTCACTTGTGAATGGGAAAGCCGGGTGAGAGGATTGGCCTTTGCATTGAGTTGTCGCTGGCACAGGGTTTCTAAGGCTAAAGAAATTTTTCTGCTATTCTGATCTAGCAGCAATACTACAGAGTATTCTTTGCCTTGACGCACATCTCAGGGTCGGGCCAGTCGGCACAGCACCGACTGCGGGGGTAGCGTCGCGAATTGCGGGTTCATCTACGACTACTACCGTAATAGAAGCCGGGAACGACGGCTTAACGTGCCCTCCGAAGCACTGAATCATCTTCATTTTCGGATAATCAGGTGATTCAAGCCTGCAATATCCTTCCAGACTGAATTAAACCTTCCAAATTAAATTTGTAAGGTTATCACCCCCCAAGGATCGAACCCGAGACCTCCGGAGGCAGTAATTAGTCTCATAATAATTATCAACAATACATATTTTTTTTACTTGGTATTTATTTATTTATTTATTTGGATGAACAACAGCGATATACTACAATAATCTAAATAATAATATATAATCTTAAATATAATATTACTAATACTAGGTAAGCATACCGCCTTAAACGTTCATCACTAAGAGACAATGAAATATTTAAAAAGTGAAACATTAAAAAGTTATTTCACCATAGTTACCTCAATGGTTTGGTCGTGTGAGGGATAGCCCAGGACCAACGCCCGATACCATTTCTCGTCCGGCGGATACATCGCTATGACAAGTTCTCCAGGAGCCGGCGCTATCTGGAAATAAATAAAGTATAACAATAATTTGGCCATTCTGTTTAAATTTTTCTAAAGTAAAGTAATGCCAATGAATAAACTATACAGGTATATATATATATATATATATATATATACTGATTTCACTCTGATGTATGAAACTCGATTATTTTTAACATAACCGATATTTTGATTAAAACTTGCGCACCACTTACAGAAGAGGATCATACCCACTAACCAATGCGTCTAACTTTAAAATTTAACTATTTACCATTTAGCCACCAATGTTTGATCAAAGTAAGAAAACAAATGTATTTATTACCAATCATATGTGATTTGACTGTCTTTACTTATTAACATGAGAAATTCTGCCTACCTCATTTGAGGCATTAGTAATAGGAGCGAATCTCCATTTACCCCCGACTTTTGTATTTAGCATGTAACCTAATTCCTCCTAAACGGTATATCCGACCTCAACTAAATTTTGCATGATGTTCAAACGCATCAAGGACCAGGTTGTGACGTGTGAGAGATTTTTCGAATAAATGTTACCATTGAGAAATGATTACACTTTAAAGTTTCCCATGTAAACTATGGGAAAGTACTGTAAACAAATCTGCTATCTCTTTGTTTCAGCTTCGATCCTAATTTCGGCATGCGAAGCTTTATTGCCCACCTAGTATACTTTTTATTTACTACTAATAGTAGCTGTGTAGTGTCGGCTTAGAATAACACTACCCCATTTCTGCCGGTGGGTGTACGTAAGAGGCGACTAACGGTATTGGAGCTTTTAGGGATTTTTGGGCGATGCGGTTGGAGACCCATCACCAACAACCTTTAGTTTGCTATCTTTTCCACACTCAACTTTCCAAAAGTGGCTGAGGAACTTCTAGTTCCTTAGCTCTGGCTACCCCTTCTAGTGATTTATAGCCGTGAGTATATGTATGTATGTTACTACTAATAGGATCATTACAATATATATTCAGGGTTTCATAGATGTTACCTTTGGTTTTTTAAAAGACATAACACCAGCTTGGCTATTCATCTCGGCCTCTAGACTTTCTAGTGTCGTTGGCGGGTTGATCACACCGAAACTTGGTCTGGGACCTACAAAAAATACATTATGAAATGGGTTTTATAGGTGCAAAAGACGATAGGTCTGTTTAAAAATGAACAATGTAACACCATGAAAAATGAACTATTTTGAAGCGTTTTTACTCTGTGAAGCGGAATCTTAAGAAGTGATAGGTTATTTAAAGAAATTCCTTGTATATATGTCGCAGGAAAATCGTCAAACTCGTTAACTTATAAGTTTCCTAGGAAACTTGTAAGTTGACGGAAATCCGTCAAATAGCATGCGAATTTACATCTTACCTGATAGGTTTTAGGAAACTTGTAAAATAACGAACTCACCTCAGGAAAATTGTAAGTGGGGATCATTTTTGACAAGTTTCCTAGTTTTGAATTTATAATTTAGGAAATTTGTAAGCCTCCTAATGGCTGCTAGTGAAATTGTTAATTGAACCAGTTACTTATGATGATTGGTTAAGAAGTGAGTTTTAAAGTAATGACAATGTTTTGATATTTTCAAATATAAATGAGGAACTGGACTAAGAAGGGTTTTCTGGCCGTGAGTCTTACGTAATAATAAACGAAAACTACGAATAATTTATTACAATGACGGATTTTTACACTAGTTTCCATTCGTTTATCAACCAACCTTCTGACTTGCTTTTCATACACTCACATCACAATAGCGAATTAGTACTAAAATCAGAAGGTGGCGCTGGGTATGCGGCCACTTCACCTAACAATCACTTAAAAAGCCTTTGGTTTCCTCTTAGGACAACTGCGGCATAAACTATTATGAATGCAGTAAATTTGTAAGAGTTTAAAATCTTACAAGCATCGGTTAAGAATAGCACTAACATATTTCTGGCGGTAACCTATAACAATGGATGTCATTGGAGGCGATGCGGTTGGAGACCTATCTCCAATAATGTTTACATTACAATACAATCTTTTCCCCTTTAACTTCCAAAAGTAGCTAAGAAATTTCTTATTCCGACAGTCAGGCAAGTATCGGTATAAAAACGCTCTTTAAAAAAAAGATCTAGAAGGTATTTATACTATATTACAATAAAGTATCACGATATATACTCAAACAATTTATATTTAATAAATACTCTTAAAACTTTTTAATTTTATGTCAGTAACAGCAAATAATAGCAAATTAATAGATTAGCATTAGTAAAGCAAGGAAAATATTAGTTTCGATTGTCGAGTTGAAAAGACGCGCGAATGCGTCACGTCACGTGACCGCCGCCAGCCAATCCGCATTCACTAACATCCCTCTCTCCGCGCCGTCAGCGCTGCATTGTCAATTTTCCTAGCTTGATTTAGGAAACTTGTAAAGTTCCTAAAATACAGAATTTTAAACCCGGAAACTTGTCAAAAATGATCCCCACTTACAATTTTCCTGAGGTGAGTTCGTTATTTTACAAGTTTCCTAAAACCTATCAGGTAAGATGTAAATTCGCATGCTGTTTGACGGATTTCCGTCAACTTACAAGTTTCCTAGGAAACTTATAAGTTAACGAGTTTGACGATTTTCCTGCGACATATATACATATATTGCAATTTGAATATCACTTGATAAGTTATAATCGTTTGCCGATTTCTCTTATCACCGTAAATTTGGATGTGGGGTTTTCTTTAAATGGATTAAATTGTAAAAGAAAAGATCGCCATGGGGGTGAATTTTCAATGTATTAAATCGGCAAGATGTTAAATTAATTATAGTAAAATCTGTACCTAGTTATATTTAGGTGTCAAAATGGTAGTTGCACAATTTACTGCACATATGTCAGTGTTTGCTGTCATTTTAAGTGTATATTATTCTAACTATTCGTCATAGCACACGGTACTGGGTAGAGTAAAGCGAAGTGGTGTCCAGTGCACACACTTTATGCACAGTGCATTCACGTGATAGGGAAAGCTTTATCACCGTTTTAAACAGATACACTAGCACATGAAGTACAGTTAGCTGAATCATGAGCCTATAAGCCTTAATCATAAGCATTAGGGTTTATGGATTCCCTCATGATTCCCTCATTCCTTTACCATTAACATACTACAAGTTAAGTCATCTTCCTCAACAAATTGAACTCCACTGCTTGGGATAGGCCTACCGAAAAGATCTTCATAACGACTCATAGTTACTCAGATTATTTTATTATTTATTTGAAACTTTCATAAGCCAAAAATATTGCCCTTTAATATTTAAAAAATCCCATGGCAATTCCGGATCCACGCGCATATTAAAGCAGATTTTTTCTATCGATCACCTCTTGAAAGTGACAGCTGTCATATAAATAAAAACAACGTATTACATACTGGCAGGTAGTTATTTTTTTATCTAATGCACGTAGCAGCGAGCGGTCGAAGAAAGCGACGCAGGATACTCTCACTATTGCTAATTTTACACACTCAATTCATCAAGCGAATGAAATGACTTTCGTCACAGTATTCTTATCAGGTGTTGCTCTAACATATACAGTTGTGTTAGGTTGTTTTTTTAATCATATACAGTTGTGATATATTATTCTACGAATAACCTAATTTAAGTGACACCTGTCAAATTGTGTACGGGAAGAAAAATAAAAACAACGTATGACATACTGGCAGGCTGTTGTTGTTTCATCCGCGACTTTTTTCACATTATTGTGATCAGTTACTTTACAGTCGTTTGCGCTAAGCATATAAAGTTGTAATACGATACACGAATCACTATATTTAACATAAACCAACATACTTGCTGGCTGTTGTTGTTTTATCCACTGCACGTAGCAGCGGTCGAAGGAAGCGACGCAGGAAACTCTCATTAATACTTATTTTACACACTCAATTCATCAGGCGAATGAAATGACTTCCGTCACAGTATTATGGTCAGTTACTTTACTTTTGTTTGTTCTAATCATATATAGTTGTGTTAGGTTGTTCTTTGTATAACCTAATTTAAGTGACAGCTGTCAAATTGTGTAAGTAAAAAAAAAACAACGTATCACATACTGGCAGGCTGTTGTTGTTTTATCCACTGCACGTAGCAGCGGTCGAAGGAAGCGACGCAGGATACGCGCGCGCTGAGCCAAGAGGCGGGAGGTGGCAGCTCTTGGGAGCGGGTGCGGGCTGTCACCTCGACTTGGTCGCGGGTCCAACCGTCTGAAAAGTAATTATGAAAAAATTAATTAAGTAAAACATATTACTTGCCGTGTAGTGCCGGCTTAGAATGTCATTACCATTTTCTACCCACGGGTGTCGTTAGATGCGACTCAGGGGTTTTTGGGCGATGCGGTTGCAAACCCATCACTAACAACACTTTATTTCTATCATCTTGCCCCCTATCAACTTGCAAATGTGGCTGAAGAGTTTCCAGCTCTGAAGGTCTGGCTACCCCTTTTTGCGATTTATGGCCCTGAGTATATGTTTGTTTGTAGCTATATTACTTAACATATTTAAATTACTTGACATAATGTGTATTTAAATGTAATTTTGGTTTTAGGTTTAGAAGTTACAGTTGTTTCTAACCTTGAAACTGATTTGTGGCCTGTGCGGTTTCACCATGACTTTGTGTACCGTACAGCTGAGAGCCGCCCTGGCGAGCAAAGGTGTGTGTGAAAAAGGAATGGAACTACTCTAGCCATCCCAGTGCATATAAGTATTATTTATAAGGAAATTAAAATCAGTAATTTTATTGAAGAAGTCGTAATACTAACCTGGATGCATTATGACGTGTCTCTTCTTGCAACGGTAACCTTTAAAACAAGTCTTTTCCGGACCACCGTTGTAATGTTTGCAGATTTCAGCTTCATCACGGTTTTGGTAACCCTGCGGGAAATAAATGAAAATGTTTAGTACAGTTAAGGCTAGATCAATAATTAAAAAGGTAAACAGTAAGATACGGTGCATTTATCAACCTACCTCTAATATAAGTAATAATAGCTTTCAGGAATCTAAATTATTGAAACTGAAAACAATTTTAGAACTTCTTGGTCTTCATAATCTTAAGATTTATTTTATCTAAGAATCTTTGAAATGAAATGGTCTCATTTTATTAACTAATTATGGGAAAATAATTATTTACTAATTGCCTCAGGTAACAAAAGAGTGCATTGTATACATAAAAGATTTAAAAAAACATTTAACAATTCAAAAACGAAAATATGAAGCAAAAAAGAAATAGACAAGATAAGATACTAACAGTGACAGCTTCTAACGGGTCCTCATACTCTGGCCCGTCTATATCGAACAGCTCCTCTCTTTCAAAATCCTCTGGAGGACCGTAGCTGGCACCTCTGCCATTCATTCTTGATGCTTGATTGCAGGTGGCTTTCTCTGAAATTTACAAATTGCTACAGGTTTTATCTCCGTTCACTTTACATACACCAACTAATATATTGAATGTTTTCTTTATAGGTAAACTCTTTGATACCGCGATGTAGGAACATCTGAGAGAGATGTCGCTAGTGTGCGAGTGAGTTCACGAATGTGAGCTAAAATGCTGTCGCTATATTTTAGCACTGTTGGTTGCTACATATGTATTATAACAACTAGGACTGGTCTTAACCTTTCGCTTTTCAGAAGACAGGCTGTAGTGCCAATACAACTTTCTATCCTAGGCTGTAATTATGTATCGATTTTCGAATATGTTTAAACACTGATGAAAAAGGTAAACAAACCCATTTGCGGCTACAGAATTAAAGATTAGTAACTTGTTTTTAGTAAGACAGTTCAGCAAGTATTATATAAAAAAAACATGAAGATCTATATACTTATATTAAAAAAGCTGTGTATTGTCGGCTTAGAATAGCACTACCCCATTTCTTATGGTGGGTGTACGTAAGAGGCGACTAACGGTTTTGGAGCTATTAAGGGATTTTTAAGCGATACGGTTGGAGACCCATCACCAACAACCTTTATTACACCATCTTTTCCCCCGCAACTTCAAAAAGTGGCTGAAAAATTTCTAATTCCTTAGCTCTGGCTACCCCTACAAAGTATAAGTTATAATAAAAAAGTGCTCTCACCAAGAAATCCAATGCCTCTACTCACAACCAGCTCATTGAACAGCTCGTTATTTGACAGGAGAATGTACACGCCGAGTGATTCGGAGGAACTGCAATACGTTAAACGGGCATATAAAATATTTTATATCAAAAATGGATTTAAATTGAAAATTTTACATTCGATACCTTAACAAACCGGCTAATACAAAATGTATCCCAACAAATAATAACAATAAAAAAAAAACAAAAATCGGAGTCATCTTTATTTTACAATATATTGCCCAATCAGTTTCCAAAAGTGGCCTAGGATTTTTTTAGACTGATCTCTGGCTATCCTTTCTAGTGATTCACAGCCGTGAGTATATGTATGATGTAGCTTACTATTGTTTTGGTGATTCATTTACACTAGTAACTTACTTATCGTCTACTTCGATGTCACACACCTTCCCAATGAATGTTTTCATGTATTTCAGTTGCTCTGCTCTAATGCTTTCGTCTTGATGATACTCCAGCTCCACCTGTCATAAGGAACAGAATGATTATACATAAATACTAACTGATCTAGAATACTTTTTATTGCTATACAATAAAAATCTACCTAAATCAATCAACCATGTTTCACTTCTATACAAGGCATTCATAAAAATGATGGAACACCGTACAGCTGGACTGCTGCACCAAGCACAGTCACTAGAACAGGCTGGGTTTAGACCTTGTATGTCCACTACCGACCACCTACATGCTCTCAATCAATTAATAGAAAAACACCAAGAATATCACCTTCCTCTCTATTTGGCATTTGTAGAATAACCTAATAACCTACATAAATCAATTTTCGAAGCATTACACAACCAAAATATACACGAATTTTATTCTAATCTTCTAATCTTTAATCACGAGCACCTTAGAAGAAGTATTCAGAAAAGTAACACCAGAATGGGAACAGAAAGGCATCATAGTTGGCGAATCAAGGTCGACCAACCTTCGCTTTACCGACGATGTCGTATTATTTTCTGGTACCGCAGGAAAGCTTCAAGAGCACAGCGTGGCAAGCCTCGAGGTATACCCGCGGATGAACATGTCAGAGACCAGGGTCATGACAAATAACATTGAGGTACAACATACAGTGGAGTTGGATGGATCAAGAATCTAAATGTTCAACAATACATCTGCTTGGTCCAAATAGTGTCCTATCAGAGACGACAAGACAAAGAGGTCGAAAGACGAATTGATAACGCCTGGAGGAGCTATTGGTCAACGAAAGAGCTCATGTAGGGAAGGGAGCTCTAAGACACAAGTTCATGGACACGTGCATTCTTCCCATTCTTACCTACGGAGCTCAGACTTGATCTTTAACTGACACCCAAAAGTCTAGGTTTGGTGTTTTCCAGCGAAATATAGAGCTCAGTATCCTAGGAGCACGATTGGTGGATCGAATAAGGAATACTGAGATAGGCTCCAGAACCAGGGCTATGACACTGTGATTTCTATATGTTCCGTTTCGGCGCTGCAATCGCTTATAATTTCGCAGCCATGTTGCCCGCTGCCATATTGTTTTCTTTATAGTTTTTGTTTACTTCGTTACTGCGCGTCAGCTAAACTACTGCTACATCAAAGTTTTAGTTAAATAGTGTATTTCGTCGCAAGCTAGGTTGAGTTGAAATCCTAATTAACTTTAATTGTTTGAAGTATCGCGCTTTCAGTGAAAATCAACCCAGTTTGTACTTTATTATCGCCATGAGACAAATTAAGTGTTGTGTTGGTGAATGCACCTCTACTAGTGTTTCTCACCGGTTAGGATGTGCCCAGCATCATAAAGAAGTAATGTCAGCATTTTCAAAAATTATTACTAAGCTTCATACAAACAACTGGTGTAATATTATTAATAAAATATTAAAAGGTTCTATAGAAGAGAAGTATGTAAAAAAATGGATATTCCTCAACAAATAGCCTTTAATAAATATAAATGTAATAAATTAAGAAGGAAAGCAATAAATAGGTAAATAAATTTATGTGTTTTATTTCCAAAGTATTATTATTATTATTTAAGTCTAATTTATTAGGTACCTGCATTGCGTAATATCGAAAAAAAGTGCACATCACTAAGTTATCGATATAACTATATTCCACCAGCTAGGTACAACCCTAATAACAAAAACAGTCAACGCCGACACTAGCGCCAAAACGGACTTCATGGAAACGTACCATTAGTTACTGTCGCATCTGTATTAGTACATATATTGTAATCTGTGCCCAGAACCAAAATAATGGACGTAGCGGAGAAGGCAGCTGAATTCGGTATGCAGAGTTTTACAAAAGTGATGCTGATTACAAACCATTTCGCGGTATTATGTTTTTAAACAATATTTTATTGAAATTAAAGCAAATAAAAAAAAAGTTTTTATTGGATCCAAATAATAAACACAGTATAAAATAAAATTACAATGCACTGCTTCCCAGAAGGGTTTCCCGTAGTGCGGGAGGCACAAACAACTACATCAGTGTTTGTCCTTCAATGGCATTTTATTAATAAAATATCGAAAGTCATAGGTTTGTTTAATATAATACTTTACTAAACTTTGCATACCGAATTGAATTGGGACAGAGCAAGCTAAGTCGCCCGACTGCAACCCGATCGCCGAGCCGAACTAACAACTCTCTGGATCCCAAACGCGCAACGGGGTCGTTGTCGACCTAGGAAGCAATGGAGTGACGAAATGAGGAACCACAAAAACCTGGTGGAATATTGCCCAGGGGCGTGAGAGTGTTAAAGCGGCCTTTGCCTAGCGGTGGGATGATATAGGCTAATAAAAAAAGATTTGTACTACATTTATCTCAGTCGATGAACCATATTTTTTTTTATTTTATCTAGCTTGGACTCTCGGCACAGTGCACAACCTTTATCTCTTTATGTCACGACTCATTTAAAATAAACCACTATTTATATAATTCTAAGAGGACAATTTGCCGTGTAGTGCCGTCTTAGAATGTCACTACCCCTTTCTTCCCACGGGTGTCGTAAGAGACGACTAAGGGTATGGGACTTTCTTAAGTGGTTTTTGGGCGATGCGGTTGGAGACCCATAATTTTATTTCTACCATCTTGTCCCCTATCAACTTCCAAATATGGCTGAGGAGCATATATTCTAAAGCTCTGGCTACCCCTTTTTGGGATTTATGGCCGTGAGTATATGTTTGTATGTATGTAAGAGGACAAATAGTTAAGGTAAAAATAAATAGCCTCGAAATTCTAGATAATATGGTTATGCTATCCAAGACTCTTGAATAAAACTTAAACGTCACAACAACAACTTAAGACCAACATCTATTTCAGGGCTAAAGTGTAGTCACACTAGGTTGTACCTGTGTAGATTTTAAAAAATATAACAAACCGTACCCCAGCCAAATGGCAGCAGCGAGCGAAGGGCGCCTCCAAACAGAACTCCCGAACCAACGGTCTCAGCAAGTCGCGACGCACCACGCCCTCCTTGCCCGTGTCTACGTGGAACAACTCTACTGAGTCACTTTCCTATAATATCTACGTTTTGATTGGACAGAGTACTCCTGTGGCAGGCCTAACGCTGTATTTTATAAGTTTACTGGCAACGCTCTGTCTTTTTTCCTTTTGTAGCGACCTCTATACGGCGGACTCACTCGCACACTAGCAGCGCCTCATAATGCAAAAATGCGGTATCGAAATATTTCTCTAGCTAAATATAAGCATATCTTTGCTGTAACCACACTTTTAATACTATGATTTTAAACTCAAAAATCATTAATGAGATATGCTATGCAAACTCTTGGTTACAATTAAAAACCAAAACTAACATCTACCTTAAGAGTCATTCTATAATAAAAAGAAATATATTAAAACGTACCCCAGCCAAATGGCAGCAGCGAGCGAAGGGCGCCTCCAAACAGAACTCCCGAACCAACGGTCTCAGCAAGTCGCGACGCACCACGCCCTCCTCGCCCGTGTCTACGTGGAACAACTCTACTGAGTCACTTTCCTGCAAATAAAATTATGGTCAGTATATAGATTTTAAATCTTTTTGTTCATGAAAACCTCATGTGGGGATTATTACTAATAAATAAAGGAAAGTTTTTTTTTTTTCCGAATCCCGCCCTTGTCGAAATTTTTCTTTCCTTTATTTATTCTTTATTTATATAGATTTTGTTTCATTTGAAATTATACTGGGATACATTAGTTGGGAACATAAACATTACAGTCACAGAATGGATATTCCTATCCTCACAGCCCATATATGTCCACACCAAGGGGCTCGAGCCTACCCTCTATATAGGGCGATTTGGTCATAATCCATATAGGGACAATTTAAAACCAACTAAATAATAAACATTAACAAAACCCAAGGATTAAAATAGATATCGTATAAACTTTTGTTTTAAGTACATCGTACACGTGCCAACACCACGTTGCTTGGCTTGGCACTCATACAAGCTTGGCTCCCGGGCAATACTATTTAATATTTCTGCTATTTTTGTTTCACTCTTCTTCAATTGATAAATGAGATACAAAATCTTAAATTCAACGAAATATGAATATAAAATACTCACTGGTAAATATTTAGTGACAAGACATCTATAAGCGCAGATACTGGCATCGTCGTAGTACGCACAAAACGACAAAGACTCTATCTGCCCAATACTCATCTCTCCAGGGAGATTTCTGTAGTATGCTTCCATTCTCTCCATTAGTCTGAAACCGAAATCCCATAAATCTTTACTATAATAAGACTGTAACGAGGTCAAAACTGTACATTGAAGAAAAAAAAATAAAAACCGGTGGAATATGTTTTATTTTCGATACTGAAGCCAAATTTGCTATTTTTGAAAAAAAATGTCAGTCTGTCTGTATGTCCGTTCATCACGTTAATTCTACCGGACCGATCTTGATCAAATTTGGCATGAATGTAGGTTATACACACACCTGGCCAACATATAGGATATAATTTATCTCAGATTTCGCAAGGGTTCCCACAGAAGCATAAAAAAAATAACTTTTATATGGTTCCCCATATTTACACGATTAATTTATTTATCGACCGACTTTATCGGACTCTTCATTAATAGTCTTTTTGAAAAAAATAAGGGTTTCATCCATTTTCATCAAAATAATTGTCCATTTAATTGTTTGTCAATAGTATGACTACTTGATATATAGGATATCACAAATTTGAGACTTACACAAATGACTGCGTGGCGTAGCAGTATACCGTTTGGTAAACACCGTGGTCAAAGTCTTTTTGCGTATTTTTTTGCTTTTGTGTTAGTTTAGAATAATAGAATGCACTAATCCTTCTTTTTCACATTCAACTATGCGACTATGTATGAATAAAGATAATTGAAAGCATATTGTATGAATTTTGCGTATTCATTTGGTCGGTTTGAGAATATGTTTATAACTTTTGTTTATTTAACTATTTTTATAGATATATTATGCTTTAGTTACACATAAATTAATATTCTGTTTAAGCCTCAGAATGCATAGTTTGTAAATAATAGTAAATAAATATCTCAATTTTAATTCAGTACCGCCATCTATTGGATGATGATTGCAATCTCTCTCAAATCACCAACTTATTGCTTCCCATATTTACACGATTAATTTTTTCATCGATCGACTTTATCAGACTCTTCATTAATAGTGTTTTTGAAAAAATTAAGGGTTTTATCCATTTTCATCAAAATAAATGTCCATTTAATGAATTGCTGTGTAGTGTCGGCTTAGAATAACACTACCCCATTTCTTCCGGTGGGTGTACGTAAAAGGCGACTAACGGTATTGGGGCTTTTAAGGGATTTTTGGGCGATGTGGTTGGAGACCCATCACCAACAACCCTTATTTAACTATCTCCCGGGTGGTCAAAGTCTTTTTGCGTATTTTTTTTGCTTTTGTGTTAGGTTAGAATAATAGGATGCACTAATCCTTCTTTTTCACATTCAACTATGCGAATATGTATGAATAAAGATAATTGAAAGCATATTGTATGAATTTTGCGTATTCATTTGGTAGGTTTGAGAATATGTTTATAACTTTTGTTAATTTAACTATTTTTAACTAATATTCTCATAGATATATTATACTTTACCTACGCATAAATTAATATTCTGTTTAAGCCTCAGAATGCATAGTTTGTAAATAATAGTAAATAAATATCTCAATTTTAATTCAGTACCGCCATCTATTGGCCGATGATTGCAATCTCTCTCACATCACCAACATATGCTCCCCATATTTACACGATTAATTTTTTCATCGACCGACTTTATCGGACTCGTCATTAAAAGTCTTTTTAGAAAAAATAAGGGTTTCATCCATTTTCATCAAAATAATTGTCCATTTAATTGTTTGTCAATAGTATGACTAACTTCCAAAAATGTCTGCGTGGCGTAGCGGTATACCGTTTGGTAATCACTAAGAACGAAAGACCCAGGTTCGAATCCCGGGCGATTAAAGTCTTTTTGAGACTTTTTTGCTTTTGTGTTAGGTTAGAATAATAGGATGCACTAATCCTCCTTTTTCACATTCAACTATGCGAATATGTATGAATAAAGATAATTGAAAGTATATTACATATTTTTCTGAACAATTAAAAAGGATTTTGTGAAATAGCAAATGAAAGTTAATATAGAGATTTTTGTAATTTATTCATCTAGAAACATAATACATTGTGCGATTGAATTTATGAAATTCATCTATCCATCATTAATGAGTATAAATTAACGGGCATAAATCTCATAAAAGGGTAGCCATAGCTTCAGAGATAGTAATTCTTCATCCACTTTTGGAAATAGATTAGGGAAAAGATAGTTAAATAAGGGTTGTTAGTGATGGGTTACCAACTGCATCGCCCAACAATCACTTAAAAAGCCTCAATGTCCTTTATATTCTTTACAACGCTTGCGGGAATACAAATATGAAAAAACAGAAGTTGTGATAGTGTTTAGGTGTTTTGGATGTAAAGCGGATGCAAAAAATGTAGTCCACGCGGACGAAGTCGCGGGCAAAAAGCTAGTAATCTTATAAATACACAAAACACAAGGGTTGATTCTGCAAATTCACCAAAGTAAACGAAGCTATTCTATTGATTCTTTATAAACACTTAATGTAGTACCTAGTACATCGCTGGCGGTGTCCCACCTCCAACATTTTTCGATCAATTTTAATGATTAATTATAGGCTTAGAATACAACTACCCTATTTTTCTGTATCTACTCTTTTTGAGTATAATAGATTTCAGTATGGTAAATTCTACATATAGGGAGGTGAAATTCTGGGTATGACAAAAGTATGATAAGTACTTTATCCTCACAGCATTAAATTATTGCACACAATATTATTAATTTCTAGTTGATGGGGCTAGTAATTATAAGGCATTTCATTAAGTTCTGTCTTCTTCTTCTTCTAGTGCCTCTCCACTACTGGAGGTTGGCAGTCAGCTCCGAGTATCCCCTTTGGTCTTGGGCTAGGCGAAACAGGTCTTCGACGCCGGCTATGTTGGTCCATTTTCTGATGTTTGAGAGCCACGATGCCTTTCTTCTTCCGACGCTCCGTTTCCCTTCAATCTTTCCCATCATGACCACTTGAAGCAGTTGGTATCGATCGTGGCGGAGCACATGTCCCAAATACGCAACTTTTCTTCTTTTGATGGTGGTCATGAGTTCTCGGGTTTTTCCGGCTCGTCTCAGAACTTCCACATTTGTGACTCTCTGGATCCAGCTAATCCTCAACATTCGGCGGTAGCACCACATTTCAAAGGCCTCTAGTCTTTTGCGGGTCACTTCCTTTACAGTCCAAGCCTCGCATCCGTAGAAGACTATCGGCCAAATGTAGCACTGAAGCAATCGTATGCGAAGTTTCCAATCCAGTTGCCTGGTACAGAGTACCTTTCGCATTTTATTGAAGGACGCACGGGCAATTTCAATTCGGGTCTTGATTTCCTGATCGGACTCCCAGTTTTCATCAACCCATGTGCCAAGGTACTTGTACTTCTGAACTCTCTCTATCTGGGTCCCTGCTACCGTGACTGAGGGGTTCAATGTCTTGTCTCTAGACACTACCATGATCTTCGTCTTGGATAGATTCATCGAAAGCCCCGCTTTCTGACTGCACTCGTGGATGCTGTTCACTATCAACTGCATGTCTTCCGGCGAGGAGGCTATCAGGGCCGTGTCGTCGGCGTATCGGAGGTTATTAATAAACTGTCCGTTGATGTTGACGCCCCACTCCCTTTCCTCCAGCGCTTCAGTGATAATGGCCTCTGAGTACAAGTTAAAAAGAAGCGGAGACAGGATACATCCTTGACGTACGCCCTTGCATATTGCCACTTCTTCGGTTTCCTCACATTCCACTCTGACGGTGCCTGTCTGGGACCAGTAGAGGTTTTGAATGATCCGCATGTCCTTTCCATCTAATCCGATATCTTCCAATCGACGCATTAGTACTTTGTGTTTGACCCGGTCAAAGGCTTTCACGTAGTCCACAAAGCAAATTATGACGTCTTTCCGCATATCTCTGCATTTTTGTACAAGAACATTGAGTGCGAATAGGGCCTCTCTGGTTCCCATTCCCGATCGAAAGCCAAATTGTGTATCCCCAAGCTCATTGTCAATTTTAGCACGTATTCTCTCATGAATTATAGACAGAAACAGCTTCAGTACTTGACTCATCAGGCTTATAGTTCGGTAATCTGTGCATTGCTTTGCATTTGGCTTTTTCGGTAGTGTGATGAATGTGGATTTTAACCAATCCTTAGGCAAAATACCAGAGTTATAGATATTATTGAAGAGTTTGGTCACTGCGTCTATCAGATGGTCTTCAATAAGCTTCAGTATCTCTATGTGTATACGATCTGGTCCTGGTGATTTTTCTGTTTTCGCTCTCTGTAGCGCCTTGGTCACCTCTGATTTTAGTATTGCAGGTCCAGTATCGTTAAAAGTCATGTTCGCTGTCCCTCTAGTTACATCAGCAAACATTTCCTCGACGTAGAGTTTCCATGCTTTCTTTTTGCTGTCCGTGTCCACTAGCAGCATACCATTATTGTCAACTAAGACATTCCGGCTCGGTCCTTTGCACAATCCTGCCATATCCTTGATTTCTTTGTGCAAGTTAAAACTGTCATGTTTCGTATTGAGTTCTTCCATCCTTGCACATTTCTCTTCATAGAATTTTGTTCTAGCTGTACGAATCTCTCTTGTTATTACGTTGTCTAAGGCTTTATATTCTACTGTATCGGGTTTGTAGAGTCTCCGTTCATCCATTAACTGTAATATACTCTCATTCATCCATTGTTGTTTCTTCTTTCCTAGTTTTGTGCAAAGGATCGTTCTGTTTATGGCATCTACTGTTTTTTTCAGACTGGCTATTGTATCTTCAATTGACGCTGGCTCTATATTACTCTCTGCCCATGAGTTAATTGTGTTATAGACTTTTACTCTGATTTCCGGAATTTTCAGTTTTCTAATGTCCGGTCTGATGTTAAATTTATTATTGATGACTTTTAATATGCACGCTATTTTTATCACAACGGGAGTATGGTCGGATTTAATATCTGCCCCAGGGTAGGTTTGGGCACTCTTCACACAATTTCTGAAACGTTTGTTGACAGTCACAAAATCAATTTGGTTTCTTACTATATGATCTACGGTGTGTTGTGGTGACGTCCACGTGTAGAGTCGTCTTGGGGGAAGCTTGAACAAGGTATTTGCGATGACTAGATCATTATCTTGACAGAATTCCACGAGTCTATCGCCGCGTTCATTTCTAATACCGAGTCCATACGCCCCAGCTACGCCTGGTACTTCTCCTGCACCAACTTTTGCATTAAAGTCACCCATTATGACATTAATATCGTGCTTTTTTGTGTAATGTAAAAGGCACTCTATTTCTGCATATAACTGCTCTATCTCTCTCTCATCTTTGTCGGCGGTAGGTGCGTAAACCTGTATGATATTTATATTGAATGGTTTTGCTTCGAGACAGAGAAGCATGCTCCGGTTGGAATGTGGTATGAAATTTCGTACTGCTTTATCTGTTTCTCTGTTAAGCAGTACTGCGACGCCATACTGCTCTGTTGCGCCGTCATCATTCCCGGATCGGTACAGTACTTTGCCTTCCGTGGTGACATACCTTTCTTTTCCAGGCCACTTGGTGTCACTGATGCCCATAATTTCGATTTGCAGACGCTCCATTTCCTGCATTACGTTGGGAAGTTTGCCGTGTTTTTTCAGACTTCTTACATTCCACGTTCCTATTTTTAAATATTTCTTATTATTATTAGTTTTCCCTCCGGGGATTCTTAGCACCCCTGTCCCATCTAAGGGACGCCGGAGACTTGGGGCCGGGGCGTTTGTTATACTTTTCATGTTTTTTTGTTATTGATCAGAGCTGACCAACTAGGGAATGTTAATGACGGTGGTATCCCGTTGCCTTCCATCATCGCAGCTTGCCGCCGTATCGCCAGTGTGGCTCCGCCTGCGCAAGTGCTGAATGCCGAACCCAGCCGACGGGCGCTGTCTTCGGCCTCGACATTCTACTGTTACTACTGCTGCCTAGTACCAGACCGCAAGTTAAAGCTCTCACGATAAAGCTTGCCTCCTCCGCCGGTGTTGCCGAAAAGACCTTCTGATCTGTCGCCTTCACCGCCGTTAAGGTCTTCGCCCGTAACCCTGGACACGGGATCTGCGTTATACCCCGCGGAACTGGGTCCTCGTCCGAACTCGGCCACCATCCCACTCCGGCCTACTAGAGTGAGGGGTGCCCACCCCCGCGGCTTGGACGCGTCGGACGAGAATTACCCCGGTGGGTTATAGAGAAGGTGACTATATCTCCCCCGGGGCCGGGTTAATGGCCTTGTGTGTTTCCAAGACCAAAGTTCTGTCAACAACAGTATTATAGCCAAAGTACAATTACGTTCAAAATCATAAATATATAATATAACATTAAATATTTAAATAATAAAAAAAAACACTTAGGATAGGATTTGCTCACGCAGCCGATATACGCAAAAATACATAATAATAAACATCTCAAAAGGATTTGAAACATGTAAAATATACTTACGATTTAGCCTCATTAATTTGCTCGACGATAACCCATATTGAAGCGGTATCAATATGACAAATACAGCCCGAGTATCTCTCTGTCTGTAGCACTGACTGCGCAGGGAGGTGCCAGTTTTCTAGTGGTTCTGTGGAAATTTAACTACGTCACAAAAAAATGCACATCCATTCAAGCTTAACTTGGAGAAATACCGCTGAGGATTAAAACTATCCTATAATATTCACTAGAATAAAATTATTATATTGCTTATTAGAAAAGGAAGAAAAAGTCCCTACAGAAACGTAACTCTCCCTCGTTTTATATTTCAACAATAAGCATAATTTTTGTCACCACATCATTATGTTACATTTCATTTCGTAAATCCTTAACTACGAAAAAGAAAATAATTTGAGAAAGTTTTGTAATGCATGTAAAGAACCTTTCTTTGTCCCTATAAATATAAACTGTTTGCAAAAACTTTCAGTGTCATGTTATTACTTTCAGTGAACGTTTAAATATGGCTGATCGAACAAATATTCATGTGTATCTTAGTGGGTAAAGAATTGAGCGTGACGCAGGGGCAGGGTTAAAATCTTAAATCAAGCCTACAGCAAAACGTTTATTAAATTGTGTGTGTAATTTATATACTTACAAATGTTGTTCAGGGCATCTCCACAAAAATGGACAGGAATTGTATTTGAAAACGGTATATTTATTGACACATTACTTGCTATGTATTATTTTTTTTGCAATTATATGTGTAGTGTCGGTTTAGAATAGCACTACCCCATTTCTTCCCATGGGTGATCGTAAGAGGCAAATAAGGGTATCGGGGCTTTTTTAGTGATTTTTGGGCGATGCAGTTGGAGACCCATCACCAAAAACATTTATTTTACAATCTCTTCCACTTCATTTCCAAAAGTGGCTGAAGAATTTTCCAATTGTGATGTTCTGGTGATCCCTATTAAGGATTATAGCCGTAAGTATAAGAGAGAGAGAGAGAGAGAGAGAGAGAGAGAGAGTGAGAGAGAGAGAGAGAGAGAGAGAGAGAGAGAGAGAGAGAGAGAGAGAGAGAGAGAGAGAGAGAGAGAGAGAGAGAGAGAGAGAGAGAGAGAGTAATATTAAAGTTTCCCAATAAAGCTAAATTCAGTTGAATTTACTTCAATGCATTTGATCCATCTCTATTACACTAAAGTAAATTTGACATCAGAGCGAGCTGTGACGTAGTTAAGAGCTGGGATGCCCTTAAACGTTAACCTTAACCACAGTATTTTCATATTCATGCTAAGTGGATAACCTTTTGAGGCATTTCTTCCTTTAATGCTAATTGCCTAGACAAAAATTGGTTTCTTGAACTTCAAAAGGGGTATTTCCCTCATTACTGATATCAGTTTACACCAAAACATGATTTCAAGTCTTTATACCTTGCAATGTCAGATTACTAATTTGTTCAACTGGCAACTCGCATTCTTCTTCCTTCTCAATCTTGACGTTCGCCACATCGACACTCTCTTGAGAACAAGATGCACTTGACAAATTTATTAGCAATCCTGCCTTTGGCACTTTTAGCCTTTTTACTTTTTCTTTTGATGAGTTACTGAATTCTGAAGCAGAAGATGGTCCTGCTTGATTTATTTGTGTTTTCACTGGCTCCAAGATTTTTGGTACCACTGTTTGAGTTGTTGTTGATGCAGCTTGGCTTGGTAGTGTTTTGGTGTCATAGTTGTCAGTTTCTTCTGCAAAAGAATGTATCAGAATAGGTTACCTATTACACACATGGTGTTGGATTTTCCTGACATTAAATGAGAGATGCCCATGATTTTGGTGAACCTGACAGCAAATCTTACCATTGCAATTTGTTAAGTAAGTAGTATATTGTATCACTGGGGCAAATAAGGGCTATTGAACTAGTGTCTAAATGTTGAGGGAAAACATCGTGAGGAAACCCACATGGCTGAGTTGTACTTAGTCATGTGACAGTGTATTCATACAAAACGGGGATAGGCCTGCCCCCTATCACGTGAGTACACTGTCCATGCAAAACGTGGGTACTCTGAACACCAGGTGACAAAGTCACGTGATGTTCAGAAGTATTAGTACCTCTGCCAACCCCTTCGGGGATATTCGGCGTGAATGTTTATGTCATGTTATGTCTAAATGTATCGCTATAATACTATAAAATACACCTAAGCTTTCCTCTTCAATAATAAGTGCAAGCAGGACAGGATATTGATTTTGTTGCTTATTGTCTTTGGTTCTTAAAAGGTCTTACAAATTAAAAAATATTTTACGTAACTAAGTATTTTACGCATATGTTAAGATAGTATCTGAAGTACAAAAAAACTCACCAAAATTACTTATAGTCAGATTGAAATGAGTTATGGTATAAATATATTCATCCAATTGCTTCATGGATTTCAGAAACCGGTCTTTTAGCTCAATTGGTTCACAATTCAATTGATTCACCAAACCGGTGGCCTGAAATAATGGAAAAAAATATTAACATAATGATAACTCTCTAATAGAAAAACAAGACTTTCATCCAAATTTTAACCCAGTTAAGGATAATTTGGATGTTTACTTGTGTTTAGATGGTTTTTAATATAAGAATAGATAAACTTTAATGTTTTTAAGAAAGATACAATATTGAAGTTTTAAATCACCAAATGACCTTTAGGTGCACTGGTGAATCACTTGAATATTCAACCCATATAAAAAAATATGTTCAGATGCTACACAATACTATTATTGACAACATCCATGGCCGATTGTATAGTTGACCAGCTTTTTAGTGCAGAGGTATTGGGTTTGATCCCCAAAGAGAGCAACATTAGTGTGATGAGCATTAACTATTGTTTCTTAGTCTTGGATGTTATTTACATATGTATTTTGTCATAATTAATATATTGTTGAGCTAGTATCCCATAATACAAGTTCTACTCAATTTGGGAATAACTTGATCTATGAATTATATGTCCTGAACTTTTTATTACTATATATTAAAAGTTAATAATATTAATCTGTAAAATACATCCTGCATATTGCTCAGAGTGAGATACCAAGCTTGAAATTCAAATTAATATTTTATTTGTATGAAAGGAGGAATATATTTGGATTCAAGGCCCAAACCACATTGCAACATAATACAATTTACTATTGTGTTTATAAGAGCCTATTTTAATTATTAGAAAATACTTGTAACAAAATGTTGTAGAAAAGTTACCAATCAAAATATGAATCTACCTGCGATTTTAACTTTTGGATATTTTCTTGTGCTAAGTCGCATTTAGTCACAAGCACATGGATGCGTGCTTCCATTTCTTCCCGACAATGCATTGCCAAAGTAGCCAAATCGACGAAACTCCTAGAAAATTAATTAAAAATAACATGAGAATTTTCAGATAAATAATCTACTATCTAATGTATCTAATATAGCTACAAAATCTTTCTCACATTGTGCATATATTTTCACAACCAATTTATTACTGTAGAGAAGTTTACAGCAGTTTGTATGATAGTTATAGATAAATTAGCTTTCTCGGCATTTATCAAACAAATCTCATCTCAAATACAAATATTTTGGTGGTTCTGGTTATATTATTTGAGTGAGCAGTGTTGCAAAAGCGAAAGTTAAAAAATCGGGTAATTTTCCAGTTAAAAATCGGGAGAAAACGGGAGATTTTTTAGTCTTAATAAAACATCAGTATTTTATGCTGATAATCAAATTAAAGTAATTTATTAAACTATATAAAAATATATATAAACATAACATAACATAAACGTTCACGCCGAAAATCCCCGAAGGGGTTGGCAGAGGTACTAATACTTCTGAACATCACGTGACTTTGTCACCTGGTGTTCAGAGTACCCACGTTTTGCATGGACAGTGTACTCACGTGATAGGGGGCAGGCCTATCGCCGTTTTGTACGAATACACTGTCACATGACTAAGTACAACTCAGCCATGTGGGTTTCCTCACGATGTTTTCCCTCACCGTTAACAACCATGATAAATTAACCACACATATGTCTTTAGAAAAGACAAATTGGTGTAGGCCCGACCCAGGATTCGAACACTAGTCGTTTGCACGATAACCGAGTGTTCTACCCACTGGGCTATCACGGTTGTTATATATATATATATATATATATATATAATTCGTCTGATTACTGGTAAAATGTAGTAAATGCGTTTCTTACAAAAAAATAATTAATAATACATTTATATGTAATTTTTGACGCTCTTTCTACTGGAAAAACGCAATAAATGATAGGACTGTTAATTACAGGTCATTTCTCAATTACAGGTCAAATATGATAAGTGCACACCCATGCTAAAAATAATATTTTTTTTCAACAATATTTATAAGAAAATGGCCTCTAATATGCTACCGCAAATAAGAACGTTAAATTTCCAATAATTTATTAAATACATTTCTGCAAAATCTTATTTAGATGTTAGTAAAAAAAATACTTAAACTTTGAAAACCCTATATCTCCGTTTAACAAAAGGTGTATTTACTACATTTTACCAGTAAGCAGACGTATATATGTAGGACTGATTATTCATTTTTGTACCACTTCTTGCTTACAATTTTAGTAAACAATTTTCCAGCAATAATTAGATTTTGTTGGGCATGAAACCTCATGTGGGGATTATTTTCCTGATCTATAAAATGACTATCATTTTATACCTTTTGCCGTTGAAAGTCTCGGCCCGTGGGGCAACGAGGCACGGCTATTCTTTAAAGAACTGTCCGCTCGCCTTGTGGAAGTGTGTGGTGATCCTAGAGCTGGCAGCTACCTCGGCCAACGCATTAGCTTAGCCATCCAAAGAGGAAATTCTGCTAGCATTTGGCAATAATTTAATTCTTAATTTTTATACAATCATTGTAAATATTTTGTAATTGTAAAAGTGGAATCAAGGAAAGAAAAATTTCGGAGCCAGCAGGACTTGAACCTGCGACATTCCGGTCTACGCAAAGTATTTTAAGATAAATATTGAAATTTTCACAAGTCTGATTATTTTACAATAATGAACTCTATCGCAAAACGTTTCGGTGTAACATGTTTTGTGTATACTGACGTCACTGCCGTATTAAAAGACCCTGCTTGGAGTGTGAGAACTTTATGGGAATTCCCGTGCGTGAGAATCCCGTGGTCAGTGTTACTAGGTGATGTTTTCTGTCTTTAGATTGCTATATTAATTATTACTTTAATCTCAAATGCAAAAAATCGGGAGATATGGTCACTAAATCGGGATATCGGGAGGGAAAGGCCAAAATCAGTAGATCTCCCGATAAATCGGGAACTTTTGCAACACTGTGAGTGAGTGAAGTGAAAGCGAATGAATAAATGATACAAATGAACGACCCAAAACATATGAAATTATTTACTTTTTGCTACTCTGTGATCTGCAATGTTTTATCTACTATCCACTAGATGGCAGACATGGGATAATTAATATACTTTGAGTAGTTCTACTTTTCAGCGCTAGACGGTATTCACAACTCCAATATACAATCGTTTTAAACTTATAAAATAAATGGTAAACAAAAGTTTTCATTTACAAAAAACCCAGGATTTAAAAAACACACCATTAATATATATGATTTATACCGTAGATTTATACATATTTGTCAATAATCCATGTAATTAAAAGATACATCAATATTTTATTGCATTATATATAACTTTCATTTGGAGGTTTTTGAGAGACAGGAAGATGTGACAGAATGCATGATTGCGATTGATGGTAAGGATGTGGAACAGGTGAAGGAGTTTGTATATCTGGGAAGTTTGTTTACAAGGGATGGAAAATGTGATGAAGACATTGAAAGAAGAGTGAAAAAGGGTAATGCGGTAAATGGAGCAATGAATAGCCTAATGATCAGTCAATCGGTGTCTGAAAAGGCCCGAATGGCTGTGCATGATGCTGTTCTTGTTCCTACGCTTATGTATGGAAGTGAATGTTGGGTGCGGCAGAAGAAGCATGAGAGCAGAGTGAATGCAGTAGAGATGAGGTCCCTCAGAAAAATTTGTAATGTTAGATTGTGTGACCGAGTGAGAAATAGCGTTATTCGTGAAAAGTGTGGTGTGAAAGATGATATTGTAAGAAAGATAGAAAAAGGAATGTTGAGATGGTTTGGGCACATAGAGAGGATGGATGATAGAAAATTGGTAAAAGGGATCTATAGAGCTAGTGTGGATGGTAATGTTAGTAGAGGACGACCACGGAGAACACACTTGGACCAAATTGAGAGTGTGCTCAAAAAGGCTGGCGTCCGAAGTATGAAGAATAAAAGAGCATGTATGAAAAGATTGATGGATGTAAACGAAGCTAGAGAGGTTTGTCAGGATCGTACGAAGTGGCGATCGATAGTCTCTGCCTACCCCAATGGGAATTAATGGCGTGAGTATATGTATGTATGTATGTATTTATGTTGGAAAGGCATTATTACTGTTTGCATTGTATTTAACTAGGAAAACCTCATGTGGCAGAAAGCTAACTTAGTATAAAGGTTTACGGGTTAAATAATTAATTTTAATTTATATTATCGGTTTGGCTCACAGAGAGGATGGGTGATAGGAAATTGGTAAAAGGGATCTATAGAGCTAATGTGGAAGGTAATCCTAGTAGAGGAAGACCACGGAGGACACACTTGGACCCAATTGATAGTGTGCTCGAAAAGGCCGAAGTATAAAGAATAAAAGAACATGTATGAAAAGATTTATGGATGTAAGCGAAGCCAGAGAGGCTTGCCAGGATCGTACAAAGTGGTGGTCGATAGTATCTGCCTTTTCCAATGGTAAATAATGGCGTGAGTTTATGCTATTTTATGTTATTATCAGTGATTTACATAATCAAAATGATTGCCTTTTTCATTGATAAATAGTTAAAAAATACATCTGGAGTAATGCGTTACAACTCACATCAAAATACTAGAGATTGTTATATTTAAAACATAAATATACCTTTACACACTTTTTTTTATTTCGTGGGGAAATCCTCATGAATCCGACGTCACCCGGCGGGGTGACGAAGGTATATCGGACTCTTACTGACTAAAACCCCACGGTGGCCATCTCTTTGGTACACATGTGTGGAGTCCCTGGCGACTTTACCGTAGGCAACATCCACAGACTCCATGCATCTTGGGGCACTTAAAGTCCCCCACTCCCCCTTGTGCTTCCTCAGCACCGTAGGCGTTTGGGCCACAAGTTCCAAACATCCGCCCACTCGAGGTTCTCCTTGCGGAGTAGCAGACTGCAACCCGCCGATCGCAGCCCACCACCTCACAGATTTTTTAACGAGGTTTTGTCCTCGGATTTTTGCGGAAGGTTTACTCCTCTTCCGATTTTATAGAGGTTTATTCCTCGCGATCAAGCCTACACCACGGCAAGACCCTTGGCCCTGGAAGTGCTATACTGCCAGGGTTACGAATTCCCCTCTTGCTCCCGTTCCCTCTCTACACCACGAAAGGAAACGAGAGCAGCCCACCCCTTGATTTTTTACGAGGTTTTCTCCTCTCTCAGTTCGCTTACTACTCACTCTGAAAGCAGAGGAGAGAAGCGGACCCTTGGTGCATTAGCTTTACCCCGGGTGGCTAGCCCGGGGCTACTGAGCCCCTACGCCGCGACAAGGCTGCACCGTGTGAGAGATATACCTATACACACTATCACAAATAGGTTAACCTCAGAATTTTAAATTCCTTAGCCAATTTTAAAAATCAATTAGGGAAA
Source organism: Bedellia somnulentella (assembly GCA_963576735.1). Classification (NCBI taxonomy): domain Eukaryota; kingdom Metazoa; phylum Arthropoda; class Insecta; order Lepidoptera; family Bedelliidae; genus Bedellia; species Bedellia somnulentella. The sequence continues at coordinate 9,152,137 of OY755178.1, forward strand.
AAAAATATTCATGATGGGTCTCTAGCTCACATCGTCCGATATTCATTAAAAACACTCGATTTTCCTTAGTCAACTTAATTTGATAACGTTTTAAACATATCATGCTAGAATACTATAATGGAAACATCAATTATAAATAATGTCTTATTTATTATAAAAACATACGCCAAAGAACTTCCAGTAATGTTTCTGTAGACCCAGCCATACAAATCGTACATCGCGCAATCGAAGTTTCTAAAACATTTACTATATATACAAGTTCCAACTAAATACAGTTGGACCGCGGTCCCCAGGTATACCACCGCCTGGCGGAAGATTTTCCCTTTTCCTCCACAAATAAAATCTGAAGGTTTTTTTATTTATAATCTTTGAGGGGCTTACAGCTAAATTTACAATATAAGATTATCACATAGACAACAATAGGCCAATAACAAGCTCCCACATATGCAACTGTATTTGTACTTTTGGATAAAACTCTCGGCAATAAATTCCAAAATGGAGTAGCCATAGCTTTAGAGTTGGAATCTCCTCAGCCACATTTGAAAGTTGATAGGGGAGAAGATGGTAAAAATAAATTATTATTGGTGATGGGTTTCCAACAGCATCGCCGAAAAACCACTTAAACAAGCCCCGTACCCTGAGTCGCCTCTTACGAAACCCGTTGGTAGTTAGGGGTAGTTACATTCTAAGCCGGCACTATACGGCAATTTTGTAAATTGAATTTACTGTAGCTCAGTTGGCAGAGCGACGGGGGCGTATACCCGAAGGTCGCGGGTTCGAACCCCGCCAGTGTCGAGATTTTTCTGTCCTTTAATAACATCTTTTATTTATGAGTAATAATCCCCACATGAGGAATTCATGTCAAAAAACATTAAATTATGTGATAGTTAGGCGTTTCCAACATTTGCATTCTATCTGAAAAGGTAGACAAGTGGCCGTCCGAATTAGTTAAAATTCGGAGGTAGGAAACGCAAACACTACTTGAACGTGTAAAAAAGAAACAAAGGATAGAGAAATTTCGCGCTGGATGCCAACTGACACTGTAGCTCAGTTGGCAGAGCGACGGGGGCGTATACCCGAAGGTCGCGGGTTCGAACCCCGCCAGTGCCGAGATTTTTCTTTCCTTTAATAACATCTTTTATTTATGAGTAATAATCCCCACATGAGGAATTCATGTCAAAAAACATTAAATTATGTGATAGTTAGGCGTTTCCAACATTTGCATTCTATCTGAAAAGGTAGACAAGTGGCCGTCCGAATTAGTTAAAATTCGGAGGTAGGAAACGCAAACACTACTTAAACGTGTAAAAAAGAAACAAAGGATAGAGAAATTTCGCGCTGGATGCCAACTGACACTGTAGCTCAGTTGGCAGAGCGACGGGGGCGTATACCCGAAGGTCGCGGGTTCGAACCCCGCCAGTGTCGAGATTTTTCTGTCCTTTAATAACATCTTTTATTTATGAGTAATAATCCCCACATGAGGAATTCATGTCAAAAAACATTAAATTATGTGATAGTTAGGCGTTTCCAACATTTGCATTCTATCTGAAAAGGTAGACAAGTGGCCGTCCGAATTAGTTAAAATTCGGAGGTAGGAAACGCAAACACTACTTGAACGTGTAAAAAAGAAACAAAGGATAGAGAAATTTCGCGCTGGATGCCAACTGACACTGTAGCTCAGTTGGCAGAGCGACGGGGGCGTATACCCGAAGGTCGCGGGTTCGAACCCCGCCAGTGTCGAGATTTTTCTTTCCTTTAATAACATCTTTTATTTATGAGTAATAATCCCCACATGAGGAATTCATGTCAAAAAACATTAAATTATGTGATAGTTAGGCGTTTCCAACATTTGCATTCTATCTGAAAAGCTAGACAAGTGGCCGTCCGAATTAGTTAAAATTCGGAGGTAGGAAACGCAAACACTACTTGAACGTGTAAAAAAGAAACAAAGGATAGAGAAATTTCGCGCTGGATGCCAACTGACACTGTAGCTCAGTTGGCAGAGCGACGGGGGCGTATACCTGAAGGTCGCGGGTTCGAACCCCGCCAGTGTCGAGATTTTTCTTTCCTTTAATAACATCTTTTATTTATGAATGTGCTATACATTTTTATTATTCATTCTAACTAATCACCAGTTCTTAGCTAAGAACCAAAAGGTGTATTGCTCCTTCATTGATTTAGAGAAGGCGTATGATGATGGAGGTGTTATCCAAGTTCGGTTTAGGGAGTCAACTTATACGTGCATTGGTATCACTCTATGAGGATTCTAGTGCATGTGTAAGAGTAAACGGGGAAAACACTGACTGGTTCGGAATCTCTAGGGGTGTCCGACAGGGATGTGTAGCTTCTCCGTGGCTCTTCAATTTGTTCATGGATGACTGTTTGACAGAGTTGCGTGAAAGTGATTATGGACTAAGGATGGGTGGATTCATCATTAAATGCCTCTTGTATGCTGACGATCAAGTGCTACTTGCATCATCGGCAGAAGAGTTGCAAGAGATGATGAATATTGCATGTGAGTCTTTTGTAAGAAAGGGAATGAGGGTGAGTGTGGATAAGACCAAAACGATGGTTTTTGAGAGACAGGAAGATGTGACAGAATGCGTGATTGCGATTGATGGTAAGGATGTGGAACAGGTGAAGGAGTTTGTATATCTGGGAAGTTTGTTTACAAGGGATGGAAAATGTGATGAAGACATTGAAAGAAGAGTGAAAAAGGGTAATGCGGTAAATGGAGCAATGAATAGCCTAATGATCAGTCAATCGGTGTCTGAAAAGGCCCGAATGGCTGTGCATGATGCTGTTCTTGTGCCTACGCTTATGTATGGAAGCGAATGTTGGGTGTGGCAGAAGAAGCATGAGAGCAGAGTGAATGCAGTAGAGATGAGGTCCCTCAGAAAAATTTGTAATGTTAGATTGTGTGACCGAGTGAGAAATAGCGTTATTCGTGAAAAGTGTGGTGTGAAAGATGATATTGTAAGAAAGATAGAAAAAGGAATGTTGAGATGGTTTGGGCACATAGAGAGGATGGATGATAGAAAATTGGTAAAAGGGATCTATAGAGCTAGTGTGGATGGTAACGTTAGTAGAGGACGACCACGGAGAACACACTTGGACCAAATTGAGAGTGTTCTCAAAAAGGCTGGCCTCCGAAGTATGAAGAATAAAAGAGCATGTATGAAAAGATTGATGGATGTAAACGAAGCTAGAGAGGTTTGTCAGGATCGTACGAAGTGGCGATCGATAGTCTCTGCCTACCCCAATTGGAATTAATGGCGTGAGTATATGTATGTATGTATGTATGTCTAACTAATCACTCAGCTTTAAAATATAAACTAAGACTTATTGGTCAATGAAATATTGACAGTTAGGGTTGACTAATTAGCTGTTGAGTATATCCCCGTAGGACTAGCAATAGTGATGTACAAAGTTGAAGGCTTCCGAGTTATTTCGTCTGGATCTTGGGGTTGTTTGTATAAAGTTCGAGTATTTTTGAAAGCTTGGAGCTTTTTATCAGCTTTAAATGAACGTTGACAAAAGTTTATTTCTTTGCAACGTGAGGTGACATCGAATTCTTGTCAAAGCGGTGCGTTTGCGGTGGGTGACTGGCCTGCTAGCTATTTTTTATTCTTTCTTGATATGTTTTCAGCTGGCTACTTCATTTTTTTTCCGAGATACAATAAAAACAGATGCAACAACAAATGGAAAATTGTACTTGTGTTTGCTTCTCAATTAATTTAACTTTGTTATGTTATGTGTACTTGATAAAAAAAATTTTTCTTACATAGATATCTACTAACGGCTATAAAACACCAAATGGGGTAGCCAGAGCTTGGGTATAAGAAATCCCTTAGTAGATGGTTAGTGACCAGACTCCAGTCACATCGGCTAAACATGACTTAAAAAGCCTTCGTCGCTTCGTGCGGTACCCACAGGAGGAAATTAGTTACCTAGTGCTATTCTAAGCCAACAGTACAGCTTTTATTAGTTCGAATTAAATATTCCTTTATCAACTTCCAAAAGTACATACATACATACATATTCTCACGCCGTTAGTTCCCATTGGGGTAGGCAGAGACTATCGATCGCCACTTTGTACGATCCTGGCAAACCTCTCTGGCTTCGTTTACATCCATCAATCTTTTCATACATGCTCTTTTATTCTTCATACTGCGGAAACCTGCCTTTTTGCGCACATTTTCTATTTGATCCAAATGTGTCCTCCGAGGTCATCCTCTACTAACATTACCTTCCACATTGGCTCTATATATCTCTTTCACCAATTTACTGTCATCCATCCTCTCGATGTGCCCAAACCATCTCAACATTCCTTTTTCTATCTTTCTTACAATGTCATCTTTTACACCACACCTTTCACGAATCACATCATTCCTCACACGATCACATAACCTTACATTACACACTTTTCTGAGGGATCTCATTTCTACTGCATTCACTCTACTTTCATGCTTCTTCTGCCACTCCCAACATTCACTGCCATACATAAGCGTAGGAACGAGGACAGCATCATGCACAACCATTCGGGTCTTTTCAGACACCGACTGACTAGACATTAGACTATCCAGTGCTCCATTTACCGCATTACCCTTTTTCACTCTTCTCTCGATATCTTCATCACACTTTCCATCCCTAGTAAAAGTGGCTGAAGAATTTCTTATTCTGAAGCTCTGGCTACCCCTTCTAGGAATTAATAGCCCGTGTATATATGTATGTGCATATCTAAATATTCCGCATTCGGCTTAACTACACCGTTCAGTCTACGGCTGAAAACTGAAACTAAATTGAGGTTGGAAATACGTTGCAGTTCTAAAATATTAAATTCCATTTTCAGCAAGAGACAATTTTTCCGTCTTTGCTAGTAGCGAGATGATGAGAGATATTTCAAAACGGCCCATAAATAATTACCGACAAGATACGAATAATAAGATAATATAATTGCTTGAAACATATAAAGTGCAAACATAATCAAAAAGAAGTGAACTCTCTCTTTGCATTTGGTTGAACTAAGACGTGTCACGGTCTCTTTTAATAAAATAGTGATGGACCGCTTATAAATAAATCCGGGCTAGTTCGCGTAAAGTGAAAAGCCCCCAAAGCTCGCTGCTCATTAACCGCCGGTCGCGAGTTACGCACTACGTTTCAATTAAAAAGGCCAGCAAACTAAAACAAGAGCCGCATAATAAATTCAGGTTACCCCACTCGCGTTACTCCCACTTCTAATTGGATTCCAGGGTCCGGCCGCCAATTAGTGCGAGGGAGACAACAACGTTTTGCGGGGGTGCGTTTCATCGCAGCTCATTCGCACTTGACGCGCGCCCGGCTCGGTCCGCTTCTGACAGCCATGTTGCTCAGTGCTGCTCGCGGCGGACAAACGCGGTATCATTACTGTCACATAGGCGCAAATCGAACAGCGTTTAACTTAATTCGAGGTAATGCTGCGAGACAGATATTTACGCTGATCGATGCTAATAGCTTTTATTGATATAGCTCGCCTGTTATTAGATCACTAGTGTTAAGCAATCGAACGCTGTTAGCCTCACTAAATTACGATAATGTCTCTATTTGTAGCGATCCCAGTGAGACGGCCAAATTGCTGGCTATTAAATGTTTTGAATTATTTGATTGATCATGAGCTTGGTGGAACGATTATACGTACTATATTTTGTAATAGAAAGCACACGTTCTTGCACTTAATCTAGCACCTTTAAGGTAATTTAGTAATGAATGTTTTGTAAAGGCCACAAATTTTAACTCTGCAACCACCTTTGGTAGGGACAAAGTAATACTATTTTTTCGCCCCAATAATATACACGTATTAATTTTCCTTTCTTATTCAAGGTATCAAAAAGTTTATCTTTTTAGAGTGTTTATTTTTTTCTAGAATGTCAAAAGATTTTTTTTAGTTACGAATAGAATAAGACTGCCCTAAATCTCTTTTAAATTGCGATGACAGATACAGCAAATATAATTTGAAGTATCTATCATCGAAATATATCTAAGTAATCATCATGAGATAAGCTCTGGTTTTTTTACAACAAGTTCATTCATAATAATTAAAAAATCAAATTCAAATTCTACTGTGTTGATATGAAGGTAAACGCACACAATCAGGCGACAAATTGTTACTATTTATACGGTTTCGCTTCTTTCACCAAATGAGTTAGCCTAAATATACTGAATATAAATATAATTTACAAGCTAATTAATGGTGTTAAAATGATTAGAACCTAAAATAGCACATGTTTATTCTATGATTTCACGTTACACATTCAAAGTGTTTCAAACTATTTAAATAGTAATTAAAACATACACGTAGCCTCGGGGTCGGCCCAGCTGTAATTAAGATTACTGCTCAAATTTAAGAACTGCTTTTATTTGTGTAGTTTTGTTATATGCCGAGGCGTCAAGTCCTCCGCAATTCTGTTGTGTCTTTACACGGGCGAGTCAACTTGCATGATAATTATATATGGATAAAAGACTGCAGGTCTGTGTCTTCTAAGATTTTATTATGCGAAGTATTTGTACATACATACATATAATCATGACAATAAATCCGAGAAACGGAATCCAGAGCTACAGAATTTTAAATTCCTCAGGCACATTTGGAAGTTAAATGGGGGTTGGAGGGTAAATTTAAGGTTGTTGGTGATGAATCTCCAATCGAAAAGCCCATTTATCTCCTAAAATAAACCAATACCCTAAGTCGCTTTATACGAAACCTGCAGGAAGAAAAGGGTTAGTGCTATTTCAAGCCAAAACTACAAAAAGCTATTTATTTGTAAAATCCGATTTCTATTATAACTTGTTCATGATCAAAAGAACCATTATTTTTGCTTTACTTTAAATATCATATACGTATAAGCGTCACAACTTATTTTATAAAACGTATAGTTTGAAAGTGAATCCTTTTGAATTAACTATAAATTTGTCAAAAATCAAAAATGATATCACGAAATTTTCAATGGCAGATTGATATCTATTTACTCGACTTCAAAGTCATTGCATACAAAAATAAAAGCAGAACTAATACCTTATTAATTTAATTAAGTCATAGAGTTGTAACTATGATTTAGAAATATATAACACATTCGACATAAATAAAAAAAAACAGACCAGAAGGAGGACTGAGGTCACAGGTATTCCATACAAACTTACCTTTTTAATATCAATAGCTAACCTTAGCTAGAGCCGCAGTAAAATTTATTATTTAAGTTCTCTTCATATATTTTTCGGCCATATTTTTCTAAATTTTAATTTTGCCATATTTTTTGGGGCTTTTAAGGGATTTTTGGGCGATGCGGTTGGAGACCCATCACCAACAACCTTTACTTTACCATCCTTTCCCCACTCAATTTTCCAAATGTGGCTGAAGAATTTCTGATTCCTTAGCTCTGGCTACCCCTTCTAGGGATTTATAGCCGTGAGTATATGTATGTATGTATGTATTTTTCTAAACATTATATCAGATACGAGTAAAATAAATCAGTAAACACAGCACAACATCATCCAGCGATGTAATTAGTAATTACAAAAGCAGTCGCCGTGACTTGTAATTAAAAGATAGTTAACATCCCTCCGACACTTGGAGAGCAGATCACTTAATAGAAATGTTGCTCGCGTCATAATGTAGATTACAGCGGGTGCGAGGCGGACGTCAGTCTGACACTTGATTAATGTTTCTTACACAATACAAGGTGCAACTTTAATCACTCGAATCCGAATTTCAAATTTCGGATTTGAGTGTGCGAGTTTTGTCTTGAGACAATGTCTTCTTTCAAAATGTAGTGCCGTGTGTTTGCGTGTAGTGCTGGCTTAGAATGTCACTACCCCTTTCTACCCACGGGTGTCTTAAGAGGCGACTAAGGATATGGTGCTCTTAAGTGTTTTTTTTGGAAGATGCGGTGGGAAACCCATCACCAACAATGCTTTATTTCTACCATCTTATCTCCTATCAACTTCCAAATGTGGCTGAGTAGATTCTGGCTCTGATGCTATGGCTACCCCTTTTTAGGATTTATGGCCGTGAATATATGTATGTTACAAAATGGTAGGGTTTGATTATCCCATAGATTTATGATGTTACAGTCGAGTGGCAATAGGAGACAGAGAGTGTAGCGTAAATCTCAGATCTTGTATAAATATATATTATAAAAAAAATATAATCACATTAATGCTCTAAGCCCTAGATGCTCTGAGTCTTCATTACTTGGAGCATTTTACATCTGGGATTTTTAAGTGATTGTTGGGTTATGTACAGTTTTAAAAGCAGAATGGCTCCTAGAACGAAAGCGTAAGAATTATGTGGTGGTAGCGTTCGGTGGTTGTCTGAACACCAGACTTAAAAATTCATAAATAAAACTATTCATCAAAATCATTTTATTATTTATCACTACAGACTTTTCACAGTTATTTATCAACCAAATCATTCCTAACTGCCATTCTCAATACCCAGCATGATTTATTCATTCGTATGTTTCGCAAATATTGTCTGTGATGAGGACCAAACGACTAGTATTGAATATTAGTGATGTCGTATACATACTGACAAACGAACAGACAAATTGCAGGACATTAACGAGCTGTCAGCGCGTCACAAACGTCTAAATTAATATGGGAACAAGACAGAATTGAAGTTGATGACCCTGTTACTACTAAAAGGTGTAGAGTAACTACGAGTTTCACAATTTCGTAGTTGTAAACATGTTATAAATATGTTTTGTTATATAAATTATTATGCACGAAGCTGTATATTTGAATAGTAAGTGTATGAAAATGACTACTTTAATTAATAATTTTTGCAAGTTTCAACAACTTTTGCTACATTAGTTGCTTTTTGAAATTCAAAAACATAATGTTGGGTTATGTAAGAAATAGTGTGATTAGTAAAAAATTTTTAAGAGACGATAAAAAAATCATATAAAAGGAAATGTTAAGATGGTTTGTGCACATAGAGAAGATGGCTGAGAGTAAATTGGTAAGGGTTAAAGAGATACATCTAGTTAATGTAGATAATATTGACAGCAGAGGACGAACACGGATAAAATTGAGAATGTGGGCAAAGATTGCCTACCCCAGTGGGAACTAATAGCGTGGGTAAATGTATGGCTGTATGCTTTTTATGATATATATATTATAATATACCCAATGAATATAAAATTGTATAGAGTGTCATTCATTCTATAATAATTAAAACAACGCGATCTTGTAACTTATTTTATAAAGAGTACAGCTTACATATTTTTCGCCGATATTCTCTATTCATTTACAATTGTATGTACATCCTAATCAAGAAAGTTTGGGTCGTGATTGAATGAATAGTTTGACTGAACAACACTCTCACGCCCAGGACAGTATACAACACAGTACATCAACTAATTTACGATTTATTTAAATGATATAATTTTATTTAGCTGTGCAGTGAAGGGTTAGAATATCACTACCCCATTTCTTCCGGTGGGTGTACGTAAGAGGCGACTAACGGTATTGGGGCTTTTAAGGGATTTTTGGGCGATGCGGTTGGAGACCCATCACCAACAACCTTTATTTTACGATAAGTCTCCCCACTCAACTTTCCCAATGTGGCTGAGGAATTTCTAATTCCTTAGCTTTGGCTACAGCCGTGAGTATTTGTATGTATAATTGTATTTAGCCGTGTAGTTCCGGCTTCGTATGCCACTATCACTTTCTTCTACCCAAGGATGTCGTAAGAGGTGACTAAGTTTGTGGGGCTTTTTAAGTGGTTTTTGGGCGATGTGGTTGGAGACCCATCTACAACGATACTTTACTTCTACCATCTTGTCCCCTATCAATTCCAATTGTTAGGAGTTTGTGAGGGGTTTCTAGCTCTGAAGCTCGGGCTAACCCTTTTTGGGATGCACGGATGTGAATAAGTTTTTTATGTTAAATAAATTTATATAAAATAATATAAAGAAAGCATAAATTTCAGTTTTATAAATTTCTAAGCCACTTTTTAACTTGGGCAGTAAACATTGTGAAACAAAGAATGGTTGGTTAAGTGGCAACACCTTAAATCGCCACGAACTGCCACGAGTTTTGGTTAGTCATATTCTAAGCCGACACTACAAAGTAGTGTACTGTAATGAATTGAAGTAGTTTTATAGTTATTTTTTATTCTCGTCTTTTGCATTTTACTGTATGAATTTCATTATTTTATTTTCAATTGCTTATGTTTTTATTATTGTAAATTATATCAACTAATTGGACAATGTTATGTAATGCTGTTCTGGTACTGCATCTGAACAAAACATATACGTCTTTTATAGATTATAATACAATATGAAGCCGTACTGTGTGCATGCCTAAAGAATAAATAAATAAAAATAAATGTTACAGCTGAGTAGGTCTAACTCTATCACAAGGCACTTCTTTTGTTATGATAAAAAAATGTGATCTTTTATTTTGCCTACAAGATAATGTCTACCATATATAAACTAACTTTAACAATATAAACAGGCTGCTCAAAGCTTCCATACTGTTCTTGTAGAGTTTAAATGATTGATATGAAACATCTTAATACAGTATTGATGTTTTGTTTGCGTGAATAAAACACTTACGTAAAAATAGAGAGGTGTGTTTGCGAACCTCTATATATTTTTAACGATTCTAAAGACAGTTCACAGCTTCATGATAGAATATCTGCTTGCATCATCATCATCGAAGAGCTCGAAATACATACATATACTCACAGCCATAAATCCTAAAAAGGGGTAGACAGAGCTCCAGAGCTAGAAGAAACTCCTCAGCTACATTTGAAAATTAATAAGGTAGAAGTTAGTAAAAATAAATTATCGTTGGTAATGGGTCTCCAACTATATCGCCCAAAAACCACTTAAAAAGCTCCACACTCTAAGATACCCGAGGGTAGAAAGCGGTAGTGACATTCTAAGCCGGAACTACAAGAAAAATTATAATAAAGAATAAGATAATTTAGCCTCGGACCACCAGACAGGCTTACGAGGGTTGTCTACCGTGGTAACATACATACATATACTCACGGCTATAAATTCCCTAAAAGGGGTAGCCAGAGCTAAGGAATCCGAAATTCCTCAGCAACTTTTGGAAGTTGCGTGGGGAAAATATGGTAAAATAAAGGTTGTTGGTGACGGGTCTCCTACCGCATCGCCCAAAAATCCCTTAAAAGCCCAAATACCGTTAGTCACCTCTTACGTATACCCACCGGAAGAAATGGGGTAGTGCTATTCTATGTCGACACTACACAGCTTACCGTGGTACCGTTGGTTGAATTGTCGGAACTGAGGAGTTTACGTGCCCTCCAAAGCACGTAATCGTCCTAATATAACATAAATTTTATTTGTCAGTATTTCTCCAAAAAAATCCAGTACCTGCGCAATGTGAACCGAACGCTGATATGTAAACCTACTTAACAAAGGCTTATATCATGGGTGTATCTCTGTATCATAGGTAGTAGAAACAGAAAAATATAGTATAGTTTACCGTATTACTTAATAATCACTTCAAAGAACCATATAGTCGCCTTTTACAACACCCGCGGGAAAAAATGGATCAGTGTTATTCCAAGCCGACACTACTAAGCAATTTAGTATTTTTGCAAGCAGTAGAAAAATATTGATACTTACCAAAATATTCGGTTTTTTATAAATAAATAAATCAAAATGTTATAAATAGAGTGTTTCGGATTCATTAGCACTAGCCCGTCTCTTCACTTGGGTGCGTTACAAGGCAACTAAAAGATCTGTAGATATAATATTAAAGTATTAAGCGATTGATTTTTAATGTTTTTAGAAATTTAGAAATGTATCACGTTTCAATCACCGTCGTCCAACATATTTTCGGATAAAAGTGACTCATTTATTCTAATTCTCAGTCTAGGACTAGTTGTTCTTGTGATTATAAATAATAAATATACGGATATATTATACACGGATCTAATTAGCCTCAAACTAAGTAAGACTTGTATTATGGAATACTAACTCAACGATATCTATACTAATATTATAAGCTGAATAGTTTGTATGATTGTTTGTTTGTTTGTTTGAATGCTAGGATCTCAAGAACGACCGAATCAAATTGAAAAATTCTTTTTGTGTTGGATAGTTCATTTATTGAGGAAGGCTTTAGGCTATATATCATCACGATGCGACCAATAGGAGCAAAAAATCAGACAAAAATGTTGCAGAAACGGGGATAATTATTCATATTTTAAGGCTTTCGTTGTGTGCGCTGCGTAAACGGTTAAAGTTACCCAAAAAGTATGTGTAAAAGAATTATTCCTCTTTAAGTGATCTAAAAAAGTGTCCGCGACTATAAGTCTATCTTTTAAGATTTATTCACTATAACCATTTTTATCGCAATTAAATTTGGTCGAAAATTTCGTATTGCCAATTATTTCATAATATTAATCCCTATCCAAATAAATGTGTTGTTGATTAAGAGTTTTTAATTGTGAACAAAATTATCAGTGACATTACTTAATTAAAATTTACAACTTAGAAGATATATAATAAAGCCGTGTAGTGTCGGCTTAGAATAACACTACCCCATTTCTACCCGTGGGTGATCGTAAGAGGCGACTAAGGGTATAGGGGCTTATTAAGTGATTTTTGGGCGATGTGGTTGGAGACCCGTCACCAAAAACATTTATTATTACCATCTTTTCCCCAATCAACTTCCAAAAGTGGCTGAGAAATTTTTCATTCCAAAGCTCTGGCTACCCCGTTAAGGGATTTACAGCCGCGAGTATATTATGTATGTATGTATCTTAGAAGATAATACAATTTTAAAGTTACTCCGCAACAAGCAACCGTGATAGCCCAGTGGGTAGAACACTCGGTTATCGTGCAAACGACTAGTGTTCAAATCCTGGGTCGGGCCTGGGTCGTTTTCAAATTTTGCGCAGGTAAACTTGTCCCCGGAAATGTATATATTTTTTAAAAATAAATAATACTATGATTTTAACATTACAGTTATTATTATGTAAACTTTACAACCAAACAAAGATATTTTCATTAAAAAACAGTACCTGATCTACCTATTTTATATGTTTTTTGTCATAACAATGTGGTTATTCTTGGTAACAGAGTTGATTTTCATACATTTTTCTTCTGTCCCAAGCGCCGATACAATAAACATAGTCAGGATATTTTTCCTTTCTGCTATTTACATGCTTCAAATATCGAATTATATTTAAATAAGACTTTATAATAATACATTAAATGCAATCATGACACTACATAGACATTAAATGATTATAAAATATGTGTTTTAAACTTTTGTCCCGCGAGTCCGCTTAATTAATAGTACCGCTCTGTTACTATACTAAAACCCGAGAAGAAATACAGATTTCACTTAATGCATAGTTCTAACAGTTGAAGTGCAGTAGCCGTTATTATTATGAACGCTAAACACAAGGGTGGGGGGATCATGCAGCTAGCCAGACCGCCATGCGGCGTCAAAAGTTGCGCGTGTGTTTATTCTACGTCCGCTCTGTTACCGACACAATTGGGTAAGTAATTAATAATTTCTTATTGAATTTACGTTAAACTCGTAGTATTTAGTGTGAATATCTTATTTAACCATGAATTGTCTCAATCCATGGGGTGTAGCTAACATAAATGGTCATAAGACTGTTAGTTTTACCACTCTGTTACTAACAACTCTGTTACTTAATGAATGGTAACAGAGTCGTAAACTAGGTAACAGAGTAGACTATAGTTTAAACTTTGTACCAAAAAGTATCATTAAACACGATAGCGATATATTTTTAAACATATTTATTAATATTATATGTTTCAGATGGTTTTACACCTATCTATTTCAAACTGGTTTTAAAAACAACGGCCATATAGAGAAGACTGCAAAAACAAAAACCAACCCAGAAAAAGAAGCGGTATCTAAGAAAAAGAATTTAGACAGATACCATTCGAAGAAACAGTTACTAAAAGATTAAACTTGAAGGAAATACAGAGCAATTACAAAAATGGCAAACTCTAAATGCTAAACGTACAAACCGAGTTAAAGCTCTTCACATTGTTATGGAAACCAAATCACCACCTGAAATATACCTGTCAAGCCTCGAATTTCAAATTCTCGTGATAGCACAACTGATTCGATAACGATAACAACAAAATGCGGCAGACAGCCCGCAAAAAAAACACAGGTCAAAATCATTTAGGTCAAAAGTATTGGAGGAAACACAGAAAACGTATGAAAAATACAGAAAATGATTACACAAAAGAAAAAAAAGAACGCAAGGGAAGATGGTAGTGAAAGTCAAGATTGACAGTATTGCATGTTTTCTCTGATGGACCAGCTACCCTATACCGGCAGAAACAAAAATTTTATTCCATTTACAAATATACATATATCCTCACGGCCAAAAAACACAGGTCCCCAGGTAATTTCCAAAAGGGGGAAGCCAGAGCTTTAGAGCTAGAAACTCCTCAGTCCCATTTGGAAGTTGATAGTGGCCAAGAAGATAGAAATAAATAAGTAAGTGACATAGAAGACGATGGTGAGGTGAAGATAATGTTTTTTTTAAGGCTACTGACGATTCTGCCCCAAAATTAAGATTAGTTGAGACTGACCTGTCTTGAACCTTTTGATAATTTAAGCTCTATCGTTCTGGAGCCTAAAAAAGTTAACAAATGCAAAAGAGAAACAGCGAAGAGGTACTACTAATTTGACACTTGATGGGCAGAAAATTCGAGTGAAAAGATCTCATTGTTAATGTCAATTTTATTACAGATAATGGTTCTTTAAGTGTAAGTAAAGTACAAAAAACAACTATGTTACTAAAGTACTACTCTGTTACTTTTGTGTCCCAAGGATTCCAGAAGATTATTTGTAGGTTATTAGAGAAACAGATGTCCCAAATGTAGGTTCTTTGCTGATATCATTATTTAAGTTTATTACTTTTTGATTACTCGTCGTTACTTAGTTTTATAATAAAAAAACAAGAATTTAGGTGGAATATAAGATTTGTAAACTTAATGATAGTAACAGAGTTGTTTAATATATATACTTATTGTTGAAAGATACGTAAGAGAAGTCATTATAATTATACTTGTTCCTAATAAATACTGTGTTGTGAGCAATGATGCCAAAAAAATTGATTTAAATTTAATAATGTTTAAAATATATCTTGAATATGATTGGTAACAGAGTTGTATTTTTTTGCACCTTATCCTACAAAACTTAAAATAAAACCGAAATTATGAGGCAAACTTCGCGCCAAATAATAGAAACGAAAAGTATAATAGTCATTACGAATAACGTATCCAAAAATTCAGTAAAAAATAGTTTTATATAAAATGAAAAACTTTGAATATAAGATTCATTTACCTGCGCAAAATTTGAAAACGACCCGCCTACACCAATTTGTCTTTTCTAAAGACATATGTGTGGTTAATTTATCATGGTTGTTAACGGTGAGGGAAAACATCGTGAGGAAACCCACATGGCTGAGTTGTACTTAGTCATGTGACAGTGTATTCGTACAAAACGGCGATAGGCCTGCCCCCTATCACGTGAGTACACTGTCCATGCAAAACGTGGGTACTCTGAACACCAGGTGACAAAGTCACGTGATGTTCAGAAGTATTAGTACCTCTGCCAACCCCTTCGGGGATATTCGGCGTGAACGTTTATGTTATATGTTATGTTATGTTACTCCGCAACAAAACTGACACACGTGCATGAAGCGCAAGACAAGACGGACTGACTGACTCCGAATCAATACTCAGCCAAAATTACTATACTTATAAACTTAAAATTTATAAAGTGAAAAAATTGTGCGGACACTATGAAAAACACCTCTTTTCTCATCGCATGACAGAGACCCTCAACGGGTCAGTTAAATATTTCAGTTTGACGACGTGAAAATTTACACTTTTGACAGTACGAAGTTTGTCGGGTCAGCTAGTATTTAATATTATATAATACGTACATAAATAGATGTTGCTCTAAGCGGGGATCGAACCAGCAACCTCCGGACCGAAAAGCTAGTCACCTATCCACTAGGCCACGGACATCGTCGTTATACGCTCGATTATGGGATAGTAAATAAATTAAATGTATCCCTTCCTTTTTACTTTGTTTCTAGTAGTTTTCCATTGGAAACTAAAGATCTTTTTTGAATTCCATTTTTAATTCACCTTAATCAAAATTCCAACTCAGGACTGATGACAGTAGAAATGCATATTTACAGTTTAATATTCAGCCCTCCATAATAGAACGAATTGTCATTACAAGCAAGCAGAGTTATGTAGAACAATGTATTTACATGAACAAATGCAATTAGGAACCCAGCGGCGGCGGCGGCGGCGTGCAGGCGTTAAAGTGATTAAAAACTCATTAGGGCTCGGAGCGGTCACTCTACAAAGATCGTATGATAATATGGAATTAGTACTTATAACTATTTTTTGTGGTATTTGATGCAAGTCTCATATTGTAGGTGACGACGTAAATTATGATGATGTATTACACATTATGTTTGCTTTTATCAAGAAACAAAATTTTGTGGGTACGTCGTTATGAAGCAAAGTTATGTTAACAATAAAGTCAATGATTAGTATGAAACACTAATAGTTTGAATACATCGGCTAAATCAAGATTTAATTTCACACCGGATTATTGAAATTTTATTTAAAACAATAACAATAAATCAACCCAAACATATCTATTAGTTTCAATAAGGCATTCATTGATATATGCAAAATGATTCACATAAAAAGTAGCGTGAACCAGTTTTACGATATTCGTTGTAATTTTTAATAACTCTATTAATATTCCGGCTTTGATGAAATCAATGCATGACTTACAAAATA
Organism: Bedellia somnulentella; assembly: GCA_963576735.1. NCBI lineage: Eukaryota > Metazoa > Arthropoda > Insecta > Lepidoptera > Bedelliidae > Bedellia > Bedellia somnulentella. The sequence continues at coordinate 9,168,984 of OY755178.1, forward strand.
TAGATATCTAGAGCAACATCCGAATTTAATAGTTTTAATATTAATACGGCGAGTCATTTCGTTAGAACCTGCTTTTTCAATTCCAGCAAAATGTGTTAATCCTCTTTTCAACTTGCAATAAATTATCGTACCTGGCCACTATCGTATATTTACAGTCAAAAAGGTGTAAAAAAGTGAACCGTTCGAAATTTAATTTATTCAAAATTGAAACGTCACGGGCGTACAAAGGCGCGGCGCACAATGGCGGCCGACGCCACGCCACCTTGTGTTAACACGAAAATTAAATGCTGATATCACAATTAATCAAGGGCCCATATTTATAATTGGCTATTCGCCTGATCGTGAGGTGTCAAATTATATTACTCAATTACACGTTCATAGAATATGTTTGAGACTCGTTTAAGCAGAGTTTGTCACAATACAAGCTTTTACATTTTTGGAAATCAGTTCAGAAACGATTGTATTTTGATGAAGAAATAAAATGAATTCCACTAAGCTGTTATGTTACACCTACACAGATATCCCGCTATTTTCAATCTGAATAAAAAAGACACAGAATATATTTTTCTTGTCATCAAAACTATAAAATGTCACACCATAAGAAATCAAGTTGAGTCACACTTATAATAGAAGATTTAGTCATTGTTAAATAAGTATTGGCCGCTGAGAACTTAAAGATTAACAAATAGTTGGGACAGACAACAAAACGCCTTAACCGTTTACTCCAAACGATCAACTTATAGAAATAGAAAAAAATATTATAATCTCTTAATACATTAGGAACTGTTAACGCCATAATTTATACGAATAGATTGAGAGGAAATCGTTTAACTTTAGTGATGTACAAAATCGAACATAACTAATTTCACTGAGAATAGTTTTAATACAGAATAATTAATTAAGAATTTGAACACAAAAATATAACAATTAAGTATCGTTACTTATCATTTGAATAGATACCAAAAAATCATAAATAACGAATAATTATAAATCACCATTATTATATTCTGCAATCAACGCCTAGCTTCCACGACCTTTAACTCGGTATAAAAATATATCAATATTTCAAGATTAATAAGACATACGTGAGAGTAAAATTAATATTAATATTTAGAATTGGTTCCCATCACTAGAGATTTAGACAAACAACTATACAAACGATTATTTATGATCAATATATTTATGGGATTAGTGAGAAAATTATTTAATTTTAAGATCATATTAACACTCGTTCGTATCGCTCGAAACGGTTGTATTAATTTTGAGTTTACAATTCTATTGACACCGAACCTAGTAATGTGGTAAAGTAATATCGTCAGAATATTTGACGATTCTCTTTATGCATATTGAAAGTGATGTAATTGGTTACTAATCAAGTTTTGGTTAATAATTGACTGTAACTCTTGACTTAATAAGAAAGAATATTACATCACAGACCATATATATAGTCAGACCAAGAGTGCGTTGAAAGACTTATGACTACTACCGTGATAATAGTTGGATCCGAGGGCTTAACGTGCCCTCTTCTAGAATTATCTTAATTTTCGGATGATCAGGTGATTCAAGGGAGAGAATATGTAATATTGGATTTGGAAATAATAGTATATGTATAAACTTAGAACGATTTTAAATTTATGATATTTCGTAGATAGGAACTTCAGTATCCACAAAAGTAAACTCTTCTCTAAAACTACTCGCAAAAAACCAAATAATCTCACAGAAGGTAGATTTTAAAACTATATTAAAAATATATATGGGTAAGTGCTATACTGAACCGTTATTATACATTCAAACAGCGTTTGAAATTGATATTTGATGTTGCAATTATCTATTAAGTATTGACCTATGATATCATAATTTACTTATCGGTGATGTGGAGCTTTCCATAGCCGACACTAATGAAACTTATCTTATCTGTCGGTGAGTGTTCATTAACTTTATTTGAATTATCAATATAGGACTAATATTGCCTTCTATAAGTGCATTATGATATGAGCTTTATAACAATGCTGATTTTTGTTTCTTGTATTGTACTTTTCCACTTATATTCACGGCTATAAATCCTTAGAAGTATTAGCCAGGGCTTCAGAATTAGAATTATCATAGCCACTTTTGGAAGTTGAGTGTGGAAAATATCGTAAAATAAAGGATGATTGGTCATGGGTCTCAGTCACATAGCCAAGATACACTTCAGAAGCCTTTAAACTCAAAGCCGCCTTGTACAACACCTACGGAAGGAAAAAGGTTTGTGTTTTGGAAAACGAAAAGGCATTATATGTTTTGTGTACTATAACCGCGCCTATAAATATTTAAAATGCATTATTAATGCCAAATTCTACAGCTCTGGCCTCCTCTTTTTGTGATTTCTAGTTGGAGTTTAAGCCCATTATACCCTTAGCCGCCTCTTACGAACCCCCGCCGTAATAAATGGGGTAGTGCTTTTCTAAACCGTCACTACACAGCTTATAGAGTATAAGTATATATGTTTATTATCCCCTTCATCTTCTACAATATAAGCTAAGCATAATATCTTGCTAACATGATTATTATTTATTGATCTTACCATCCCAGGCTTGTCTTGAAGTCTAACTGTTTTACTTTTGCTTTTGTACTGAAATTTTGTTAATATTTCTTATGTAATGTGCAATAAATAAGAATAGAATTTCTTTCTTTCTATTGCATTCTAAGTTAACACGGCTAAGCAATCACTAGTATGTCGATTTTTGCATGTTTTAGTAGGTATAAAAAGCCGCGTGGCAAATATTTCCTATACAACTTTAAAGTAAGGACAGAAATTCGATGCCGCAAAGTTCCATTTCCAATATATTTGAATAGGTTTTAGTTTTATCGCCGTTTCGCGTGTCTAATTATCGTTTGACGTTCTTTTCGGGACGACACACGGTAGTCGTTAAGGTGTGGACGATATTGCTTCTTTGTCGGTTGCGATACTAAAATATCAATCGATTTAAGTGAAACAGATTTTTCGTGATTACCTGAAGTGAAATCAGCAAATATTTATAAAAATATCGTAAACGTTACGTATTGGTAATATATAAAAGATAAACAAAGGAAAGAAAAATTTCGACACAGGCGGGGTATCGGGAATATCGGTGTCGAAATTTTTCTTTCCTTTATTTATTAGTAATTATCCCCACATGAGGTTTTCATGTCAAAAACATTCAAATTACGTTACGTATTGGGTTTTATTGGGTTCCATTCCTAAGGATAGGCTAATTTCTATTATTAAGACTTCGCTGTCTGTCTCTTTCCAGGGCATTTCCATTAAACCGTGATAACTAGAAAGTAGATTTTTTTACAAATTATGTAACTCTGGGGCTGCTAAAAAGACAAATACTAAAATCTGAATATTTTTTATTCAAAGAGAACTGTCGAATATTTTTAATAACGGTTCTCAAGTTACTTCTTAAATTAGAAGTGTAAGAATTAAAATTTGGAATAGATGCTGTCTAGCATTTAAAAAAGAATACCATCCACATCAACTTATACAACTTATATAACTTTTTTTTCCTTTATTAATTAGTAATAGCAACCGTGATAGCCCAGTGGGTAGAACACTCGGTTATCGTGCAAACACTAGTCGTGTTCAAATCCTGGGTCGGGTCTACACCAATTTGTCTTTTCTAAAAGACATATGTGTGGTTAATTTATCATGGTTGTTAACGGTGAGGGAAAACATCGTGAGGAAACCCACATGGCTGAGTTGTACTTAGTCATGTGACAGTGTATTCGTACAAATCTCTACCACCTACCATTTATCCCCGACTTTTGCATTTCGTTGTGATCGTACTCCTCCCAAACGGCTCAACTCAGAACCCTGTAATTTTGCACGGTGGTCAAGGACCATGTCTAGATGGTTTATGTCAATTTTGATAAACTCTATCACGTGAGTACACTGTCCATGCATAACGTGGGTACTCTGAACACCAGGTGACAAAGTCACGTGATGTTCAGAAGTATTAGTACCTCTGCCAACCCCTTCGGGGATATTCGGCGTGAACGTTTATGTTAATTAGTAATAATCCCCATATGAGGTTTTAATGAACAAAAAGGTTTAAATTATATAACTTACCTATATGCTTCCAACCTCACGGAAATTGTAAGTTAATTATTATTATTTTTTATAGAGAAGTGCTTCACCTTAACAGATAAAATTAACATATTGTTATTGAATGTAGCTATTAAAATTTTCAATTAGCAGGCACCACGTATCTTAATTGGTTTAGACCTCTCTGTCGACTACAAAATAGCTTGATACGCGCCACTGGGTATACTTTCTTATCTCCGCATTATTTTCAATATATTAATCTAATAACTTGAATATTTAATATGAGACTCGTCTTACTCGTGTAGCCTCGATAATAGACTCGAGATCTTTAAAAGTTTTTGTCTCACTACAATTTAATTAAATATTGTATTATATATACATACATACATACATATACTCACGGCTATAAATCCCAAGAAGGGGTAGCCAGGGCTAAGGAACTAGAAGTTCCTCAGCCACTTTTGGAAAGTTGAGTGGGGAAAAGATGGCAAAATAAAGGTTGTTGGTGATGGGTCTCCAACCGCATCGCCCAAAAATCCCTTAAAAGCCCCAACACCGTTAGTCGCCTCTTACGTACACCCACCGGCAGAAATGGGGTAGTGTTATTTTAAGCCGACACTACACAGCAGCTTAATATATCATTATTAAAATACTAATGGCTATTGTAACATGAACGGTAACATGTTTGGAATCGACTATTCCTGGACTATAAATCTCAAAACTTGATAATCTTAGATGTAGCTTTGCAAGGCTTTCATAAAGCTGAAACAACATGCAGTCTAAACGAAGGTACAAACAATTAAATATCAAATTTCGAATTGACAAAGTAAATTTAAGTACCTACATTAATGTTTCCTAATGAAATATGTTGGTAGACTATAGAAGTTCTCTGATCATCGAATGACTTGCTGTTACGAGTATAAAATTGTCATAATGGCTATTGTAACATGAACGGTAACATGTTCGGAATCGACTATTCCTAGACTATAAATCTCAAAACGGGTTACCGGAGCTTCATAATTGGGATTTCATTAGTTACCTATGAGGGTGTTGGTTGACGATGAGTCTCCGGACACGTTGGCCGACAATCTCTTAAAAAAGCCCGAAATTCTTAGTCGCTTCTTATGACACTGATGGGAAGAAATGGGCTAGTGCTGTTCAAAGCTAACACAGTTTAATACCTGCGAATAGAAAAATTCAACTGGCATAAATGACAAAAGCTTTAATAATACATAACTTACTAAAATATCATGTGGAATCAAAAGGCTTATTATCTTACTGCCCATGCAAAGCTTTTGCGGCCATAAAAAGATGCATTATATTTGTTACTAGATAATAGTACTCGGTTTCACACAGTTCTGTATAGTTTCGTATAGTGCCGGCTTAGAATGTCACTACCCCTTTCGGTGTCGTAAGAGGCGACTAAGTGTAAGGGGCTTTTTAAGTGGTTTTATGGCGCACGGTTGATCATCACCAACGATACTTTATTTCTACCATCTTGTTCCCTATCAACTTCCAAATGTGGCTGAAGTGTTTCTAGCTCTGAAGCTCTGGCTACCCCTTTTTGGGATATACGGCCGTGAGTATATGTATGTATGTATGTAAATTAATACCATGCATATGAATTCATCAACCTCTTAATGAGGTTTGTTCATCTAATCTAGGGTAATACTTTTTTAATTACATTTTCTATAATGTCGCTACCCCTTTCTACGCACGGGTTTCGTAAGAGGCGACTAAGGGTATTGGGACTTTTTATTGGATTTTTGGGCGATGCGGTTGGAGGCCCATCACCAAAAACCTTTATATTACCGCCTTTTCCCCACTCAACTTCCAAAGGAGGCTGAGAAATTTATAATTCCTTGGCTCTGGCTACCCCTTCTAGGGAATTATAGCCGTGAGTATATGTATGTATGTATGTATTTTCTATAATATACTTACTCTATATTGTCTACTATAGCTTCTATTGAATTGTAAATTATAACCTACTTACATAGAAACATATCGTCATGCTATAAGTACTTATTGGGGTAAGCAGAGAGTACAACCACTTAGCCTTCGCACGATAGTAGCAAACTGCTCGGTCTATATATCAATTCATCAATCTTTTAAACACAATTTTATTCTTTTCAATCTAAGGATGCCTCTTTTTTATCGTTATTCGAGTATATTCGATACTATTGGATCCTCCTTAGTCGTCATCTACTACAAAAAACTTAACTATTCAACTTGCTACTGAACAATAGCATCCACAAGTAAAATAAATAAAATAAAACGCATAAAGTGTATTTAAATAGGCATTATAATGTCACTGGATATCAAACAATGGAAATACAGAGCGTGTAATTTGATAGAGCCCAACTCGACGGCAATAATATTTTAATTCATTGCGATTGGATTGGGCCACGATTGGCCGCAGGCGATCGCGGCCAAACCAATAAATTGTGGCTAGTTTAATTCAATATGGCGGACGGGATTATTCTGAAAGGACGGGGCTTTAATGATTTTGTATTGCCACCATTGTTAATTAGCAGATTCTTTTACATATTATATTGTTAAATAACCTTGTGTCGGTTTGATATTCTAGCTAGAAGTAGCGCGTTCTAAGAAGTATTTTTGCAGCGGGCGGGTGTAAGTTCCTATTTCTATATACTATACATATATTGAACTAGGCAGAGACCAACGATTAGTTAAAACCATCTAGGCAAATATTATGACCTCAGTTTAAACTAAGCCACATGCAGCCATACTTCGCTTTCTTCTTCAAAAATTCCTTTTAACCATATTCCCCATCTGTTTTAAATGTGTCCTCCATGGTTGTCCTCTTCTCATTTTGCATCAATATTGGCTCTATATATCTCTTTCACTTATTTACTGTCATCCTGTTATCATACACATATCGGTATCGGTCTTGCGCTCGGTTTTACCCTGCCATTAGAAAGAAAGAAAAACATTTATTCGTAGTATGAAGAATAAAAGAGCATGTATGAAATGATTGATGAGTGTAAACGAAGCTAGAGAGGTTTGTCAGGATCGTACGAAGTGGCGATCGATAGTCTCTGCCTACCCCAATGGGAACTAATGGCGTGAGTATGTGTATATGTATGTAAAAACATTTATTCATTGCTATGCAAACAATACATGAAACTTAAAAATAACAGCAAGAACAAAAAATAATAATAAGGTAAAGTGAACTTATAACAAAAGGATTTTTTTAAATATATAAGTAAACAACGGAAACATATTGAAAAAATGCATGAATTATAAAAACATAAATGAAAACCAACCAAACATAAAAGGACCGAAACATTTGTATATTTCTAACTCTGTGTATCATGCACGCAGAAAGGACACAAATGATCACTATTAGTCGAACACAAGATACTCGGTATAAATTGTTCTTCAAAACAGATTTTAATAACCTATGACATTTATAATTATCTTCATTTTGAGTTATTTTTTTGCTATATATATTTTTGAAATAACCAAGGCAATTGCATATCTTGTAATCCTAAACACAATGCTAAATCGTACGCTTTGAAAGCTCACCCGGGCAGCGCTAACTGCCAATTAATAACATCGGTGCCACTTTGAATTATTAGCACTTGCTTGACACGAGAAACTTCGGTTATAATTAATGGCCGGCTGAAGAATTAAAACGAATTAATCATATTTTATTGGCATATTACTAAAATTGTTTAATCTTCGAACAAATTCTCGTAAATTGAGAATTCAAGATGAAGTTATAAATTTACATAAAACACGAATAAATTCATGACTAATCTATTTCACACGTTCACCAGAAAACTTATAAACATGATGTAATTTCGTATATATATTAAAATTCGTTATTTATTAAATTAATATAAAGTTGGCTTAGACTAGTGCTACCTAAAATCATTCTGTAAATGCCAATGAACGACTTCTACATTATGGGGTTTCTGAAACAAAATATTGTCTCTTATGGTCTATCTTCCTCGTTTTTAAATTATAGTCTTAGATGTAGCTTTGTAAGGCTTTCATAAAGCTGAAACAACATGCAGTCTAAACGAAGGTACAAACAATTAAATATCAAATTTCGAATTGACAAAGTAAATTTAAGTACCTACATTAATGTTTCCTAATGAAATATGTTGGTACACTATAGAAGTTCTCTGTTCATCGTATGACTTGCTGTTACGAGTATAAAATTGTCATAATATTATTCAGGTTAAAATATTGGTGATGTAAACTTTAAGTTGTATTTTACACATAAAAAATCATTGGTGAACTAGGTAATTTACTCTTGACCAAACGCAAAAGTTTCGTCAACATTTCTAGTGTGACCAGATCATGAACCGTGTCGGTACTATCAAGTAGTTGTGTAGTGGACCTTATAAGCCCCAAAATCTTTACTTTCTTTTAGTTGATAAATAAAATATGAGGTGCTCTCTCTGCCATATACATAACTAACTGCATGCGTGGCCTAGCGGTATAACCTTTGGCTCACAGGTGAGGTGAAGGTCTGGGGTTCGATTCCAAGGGGTCGTCTAACAAATAATTAATTTTAAATTTGACCTAAAATAAGATGATCCCTTTACATAGTGACTAAAATATGATCCTTTGGTGAAACATATACAATGGTTATGATAACCTCTTTTATTTGAAAATTGCAATTTCTAGGTACGAAAAACTTTTATGCCATATTCTCATCTTGACTAATAATTAATAATACACTAAAAAGGATTGGTCTAGCCTTTCGCAACAATCACTGTGACACGTCAAATTTACACATTAGAAAAGTTGCAGGCTCATCTAATACCATTTTCACTAAGCTATCGAGGCCAATATCATAATTCAATCGGACTCTCAACCAATGTTGCCATGTGTGATTATTATAAAAACTACACGAGTACTGGAAATAGAAACATAGACGTGTTCTAAATCACCCAAGTTGCTAGTCGGTCCGATTGTTGTATAATGGGCCTCATTCTTATATTGAAAGTGATATATTAATCGGTTTTGGACCATTCCCATTGAGTTAAAATTGTAAATACGAGGGCCAATAAACAAGATAATAAAATTGTAAACGTTTGTCAACTTGGAAGAATTGGTTTGAGCAAATCGACCCGAGATTATTATGATTTGTATCTGTGTGTAGATGTTCGTAGTTTAATCTGTGCTTTATTAAAATATCTGTACGAAGATAGTGCAAAAACTTATGTATTAGGCATCTAGTATTAGTATCATTATTACGAGTGGGCTATATATATTTATACGATATCGTAATATAAAAATATATAATACTATTCACCCCACATCGCTAAACTTAGCGTGTCTATTCACCCCATCGCGCTAAAAGGTTATCGTCTTTTGATGCTCCTGTGGGAACCCTTGCGAAATCCGGGTGTAAAATAAATGATATCCTATATTTTGGCCAGGTGTATAACCTACATTCATGCCAATTTTGATCAAGATTGGTCTGGTAGAATTAACGTGATGACCGGACATACGGACAGACAGTTTTTTTTTCAAAAATAGTAAATTTGGCTTCAGTATCGAAAATAAAACATATTCCATCGGTTTTTATTTATTTTTCTTCAATGTACAGTTTCGACCCCGGTACAGTCTTATTTTAGTATAGGTATTCTTTCTAGTGTTTTGAAAATAGTTGTATGACACACGTGAGTCATTAAGATGTTCTGTTCCTTACAGAGAATCCACGTCGGCTGTAATGACAAATAACTTTGCTCGCTTGTATCAAATGTTCTATGTTTATAAAATCCAATATATTTGTGTCAAGCATGTCCTGTTATGCTTCTTTGCTTTATCAGTTTACACACACAATTAAGCTTAAATAAAATATATCGCGGCTATTTTACACGGGATGGGAATAACCCTTCGGTCGAGCCCGGATAAAAAGGCCGCACAATCATAATTTATAGTTTTATTCTTCATCTAATGTGTTAACTCTGTTATTTGTTTACTTGATATATTCCTTAGTGTTGAAGAGAGCTATTCTATAAATATTAATTTGTTACCTGTTGTGACGCTTTTCGTTATGCCCTATAAATCATGCTTATTCAGCTTTAGGGCACTAATTTGGGTGTATCGTTTTTCGTTTAGCATATTTATCTATTTCATTCGAAGATATCTTATAATAATAGCCGCGTATTAAAAGTTAGAGGATGTTAACACAATTTTGTATTACGATGTTTCATTTCTACTGAGCACTTTTAACATATATATATTGGATTGAATCAGGCGTTACTTTGCGGAAATCCATAGCAATACTAATATTAATAAATTTCTTCGCTTAATTCCGCTAAATAATACCTGCAGTCTTCATGCAACATGCACTGTGCACCGCCCGCCCTTCCACTTACAAGAAATCGAAAAGCAGACAATGCACCACACACACCCGCAAGCGAAAACCACAGGCAACCACAAACATGCGACGCGTTTCGACTCAACACGAGTCATTGACGAGCAGTTAGGCATATATATAATCACGGCTATAGATCCTAGAGAAAGATAGCCCGAGCCTCAGAATCAGAAAAAAATCCGCCAATTATGGAAGTTCATAGGAAAAAATGAAAAAAAAGGTTGATGGGGATAGGTCTATAACTGCGTAGCCCCAAATTGCTGAAAAAACCCCCAGTATCCTATCGCCCGATTTCTGAATTGAGTATTCAATCTGAGAACGACTTAAGTATCGTTTTGTCTCATTCAGATGTTAAGATTTCAATGCGACAAAACGATACTTAAGTTGTTCTCAGCTGGAATACTCAATTCAGAAATCGGTCGTAAGTCGCCTTTTCCGACATCCGCGAGAAGAAATAGCAGGTAAGGTTAGATTCTAAGGTAAGTCAATATGAATGATTTAAAGATAGAAGCTTCCACAGCTTAATGCAAATTTAAAGACTTGAGCCAATTCGCACTTGTCTTTTTTTTTAAAACTCAACCAAAAGCGTAATGAAAAATATATGCTTTGTGAGTAAAAAGTAATGATAAACCGTAATATTAAAGGTCCAAGGAGTTGACAGAAGACATTTCAAGTTGATTGATTATCGTTAGTGATATAGTGATAAAAACTTTCGAAGGATCCCAATTCAGGTAAAGTTTTAAAGCTATTGTAAAGCCAATTTGTAAGTTAATTTTAACATAAACATAACATAATAACATAAACGTTCACGCCGAATATCCCCGAAGGGGTTGGCAGAGGTACTAATACTTCTGAACATCACGTGACTTTGTCACCTGGTGTTCAGAGTACCCACGTTTTGCATGGACAGTGTACTCACGTGATAGGGGGCAGGCCTATCGCCGAGTTAAGCTAAGTTAATTTTAACTACCAAAATTGTATTACTATTGTACTACTATGAAGAATAGTGGTTAGAGAGTTTTCTTAAAGTAATTGATGGCGATACTTTTGAAAACAAAATTTCATTAACTGCTTGTTTCACCATCTTTTCCTATTTTTACTGCCGGCTTGGGTCACTAGTCCACCGTAAAAAACATAATATACATACATAACTATACTCACGGCTATAAATCCCAAGAAGGGTTGCCAAAGCTTCAGAATAGGAAATTACTCAGCCACATTTGGAAGTTGGTAGGGTAGGTATAGGTGATAGGGTTGAAGGTTGATAAAGTATCGTTAGTGATGATTGTCCAACCGCATCGCCCAATAACCACTTAAACAACCCCAAAGTCGCCTCTTACGACACCCGTGGGTAGAAAGGGATAAAACGGTCTAAGCAGGCACTGCACGGCATTTAACAATATAACATACATTCATACATATACTCACGGCTATAAATCCCTAGATGGGGTAGCCAGAGCTAAGGAATTATAAATTCCTCAGCCACTTTTGGAAGTTGAGTAGGGAAAAGATGGTAAAAATAAAGGTTTTTGGTGATGGGTCTCCAACCGCATCGCCCAAAAATCCCTTTAAAGCCCCATTACCGTTAGTCGCCTCTTATGTACACCCGCCGGAAGAATTGGGGTAGTGCTATTCTAAGCCGACACTACACAGCACAACAATTAACAATATAAATATGTGATAAATATAAGAATTGGTACTCTTCCGAGCGCAGTGATTACAGAAATGCGGCTTGTCATACTCTAGAACCAATTGCTTCTGTTGACTGTAAAAAATGAACGAGATTTATGAAAGTTTGCTATATCTTAATATGAAAATAGCATTGGTACTGCTCAGTGCTTGTTTATTTAATATGTTGATAGTTAACGGTATTCTAGTAATATGATTTATATGTATCAAACCGTATATCTTATATGTCTCGGACTAAAGGTCGTTCTATGATTATATTATTCATCATACTTCTGCATGTTTTTTTTATCATTAGTTTTTATGATTAGATAGTTGCTTCATAAGTCTAATAAATAATTTACCTTAAAAGTATCGCATCGTTTTGACCACAATAACGCTTTCATTTTGCACTGTATCTATATATATACTTCACAATCACAACTGGATAAAGCAAAAATGTATACCTTACCCTTTTTACTCAAAAAATTTGTCATATTTTGATAAGGTTTTGCCTAGTTATGGTAAGTTATGAAAAATATTTGCATTTAAACAAAGGATTTCTAAAATTACGGCCCAGTATCATTAGAGTGCAGTATATTAAAATATAATGCACTCTGTTGCGCGCTATCTAAAATTACAAATCACAACACTAGAATACAAATGTTTCTATTCTACAATAAAAGATTTATCAAAAAGATTAAAACTATATTTTCTCAATTTTCCAGCCTGTGTAGCGAGGAGAAAAGTACGCAATTACTATTAGAGATAACATTGAAAGCTTTTTATGCGAATCAAGCGTTTGAAGCGCGAATTTATCTTATGTAAAGCTATGTACTGCGCTTACAGCTAAATGTGATAATAATAACCTCCTTATCTGTCAAAACGATTCGCCACACCACAATCATGTATAGACTGAATAGGCACTGAAGTTTACTACTATTCTATCGACGCAAGCAAAAAACAACTTTATTAATACCTGTCAAAGTTATAAATTCAATTTTAAGTACCTTTTCAAAATATATATTTGAAATATGATTTATTTCTATGACAATAAGGATTATAATCGTGTAAAATATAGTGCAGTCGTTTAGATAGAGATCTCTCATCGCGTCGCCGACCGCATGTAATAATGACGTTGATGGTAAAAGAGTCATTATTCATTTTTAATACAGTGTTTTGTTGAGCTGACATTTTCACTAGGTGTAATCACATTCACGGAATATTCATGTGAATTATTTATAGAAACAAAACTATTTTTGATTAAGCTATTTTTAATTGAGTCGAACATGGCTTCTAACGCAGTGTTATGATTGAAAGGTTCTTTTAATTAAGGTTCATTGCCACGATTTTCTTTCAACAGAATAATATATATAATTATAAAAAAAAACTTTAATATATCGTTGGATATAGAAGAAGGAATCTATTAAGATATACTCATTAAAATAATAAATAATGTTATAAAAGGGATGAATAAGACCAACAACAAGTTTTGCGGCTGGGCGTTACCAAATTTGCCGCAAATAGTGGAAACATTAAAATAAAGGTCTTTTTCCTAATAATTGAATTTTTTTATTACTTATACAATAGTGCTTTATTTGAAACTTTTTCAAATCTACTCACAGCCATGAATCCCATATACACGGTAGCCAGAACCGTATGAGAAGTTCCTAGGCTATATTTGCCATTTTGTAAGGGTAGTGCAGAAAATAGTATTAATAAAAGGATTGTTAGTTATCACCAGCTAACAATCACTTAAAAGCCGGAATAGCCCTAAGTCACCTCATTGTCTTGTAACTCAACATATTTCATTTACAAAAGTACTCAAACTAATCATTGCTGTGTAGTGTCGGCTTAGAATAGCACTACCGCATTTCTTCCGGTGGGTATACGTAAGAGGCGACTAACGGTATTGGGGCTTTTAAGGGAACATTGGGCGTTGCGGTTGGGGACCCATCACCAACAACCTTATTATACCATCTTTCCCCCACTCAACTTTCCAAAAGTGGCTGAAGAATTTCTAATTCCTTAGCTCTGGCTACCCCTTCTAGGGATTTATAGCCGTGAGTATATGTATGTATGATGTAAAACTACTCAAACTCAAAGCCATTCTCCAAATCGACGCAACAACAACGCAAACAGCAAAGAAAAGTTGCAACTCAATAGCTCAAAACGATCAACGCTCACATGAAATCTATTCGGAATAACGAATAACTCAATCGTCCGACTTGTAAACTATTACTTGTGCGGTTGCAACTTCATTGTGTTCGAGGTGTTTATTAGTTGTGAACAGCTAAAGAAGGAGGTTCTACAAATTGGAATATCCATTGAGACATAACATTGTCTTTATTATTGTTATTCTTGAAGCACCTGACAACTCTCGAGGTAATAGGTGTATTGTGTTGCTACTTCGGTTGGCAAATCGCTTCTTTTCTACTACTTTGTTCAAGTGTTACTGAATTAAGATGTGTGATGACTTGTGAATTACTTATATTATTTTACGTACTCATAGTTGTAGCACCATTTACTCAGTAAATTTTGTAAATAAAGAAGAGTTTAGATAAAGATAAGATTCTATAAAAAAAAGATTTTTTAGATGTGACTGAGAAAAAAAAAATTTAATGATTCATCATTACAAAAACATAATACATTTTGACCTATCCTAGTAAGCCCCGTAGGGCCTGTAACAGGACAGCGTCGGTCCTCCGTTTCGTGGCATAGAGTGGTAACATATTTATTTCATTATCATAAGTATTCCAAATTTACATTATTAAAACATTTTAATTTCATTTTAATATATATAATGTACATTTTTAGTTACATTAAATTATATGAATGCTCTGTCGAATTAATACTTAAATATTAACAAGAAAAAAAAACAAGTAAAAATTAATTAAACATAACATAACATAACATAAACGTTCACGCCGAATATCCCCGAAGGGGTTGGCAGAGGTACTAATACTTCTGAACATCACGTGACTTTGACACCTATTGTTCAGAGTACCCACGTTTTGCATTGACAGTGTACTCACGTGATAGGGGGCAGGCCTATCGCCGTTTTGTACGAATACACTGTCACATGACTAAGTACAACTCAGCCATGTGGGTTTCCTCACGATGTTTTCCCTCACCGTTAACAACCATGATAAATTAACCACACATATGTCTTTAGAAAAGACAAATTGGTGTAGGCCCGACCCAGGATTTGAACACTAGTCGTTTGCACGATAACCGAGTGTTCTACCCACTGGGCTATCACGGTTGCTACATTTTAAATTTTAAACTATTTCGTTAGAAGAGAATCTTAACTTCGCTCTACCTACCTTTTTTGGAATTGTTGTCGTTAGTATTAGGAATAGATAGGTCACGCAGCTACCAAATAAAAAGAGCTATACAATCACGACAGTATGTACGGACAGAGTGAGTTTGGTTAAAATTAACTTTAAACATCAAAGCACAAATATTTAACCCACACAGAACTATAATTTTTACATAATTTTGTGAAAAGTACGTCCAAATCAGTACTTCACAGTCTCCAAATCATCTTTAATGGAAGCATTATTGAAGTGAAGATCATCGCATGAATAGATCATTATATGTCTACATAGTTTTAAAGAGATTTCAGAATTTACTTACCTTCCGTGCTATTCTACTAATAAAGAGTATTTATGAAATCAGAAAATTTTCAGCTATTTTTAATGACTCAAAGGGAAAAAGATTGACAACATATAAATTAGATTATTTTTATTAATTTATCAGTCACCAAAGATAACAAAAACTAAAGATTTCTTCAAAGTATTTGATACATTACGGTCGCCCGTACACCTGAACGGTAGAACGATTTAAATTCAATTATTCATCTCTTAAGCACCCTTAAAGTCGTATAACACCAAAAAATTGGGAGAGGTTTTAATATTTCTGAACATCATATGGCAGTCTTTTTTCTGGTTTTTAGAGTAATTTTTTTTTGCAAATGGATACATATGAACAATGAATTAAAAAAATCTAACGGAAAAAACCGATGATCGTTTAATGAAACCTTAATCAATAACAAATGAGAGAACTAAAAAGATGAATAAAAAGCAGTGTATTATAGTGAAGTTTATTAATTGTTGTTTGTAGTCGATCAAGTCCGAAGTGTTAATACACTCACGGCGAGAGAGACGAGTGTTCCGACACCACTTCACTCGAGCAACAACCGGCTGGCGAGTGCCGACCTACTCGATTCTTGTCCGATCTTTTTTTTTAATCGGTTAAAAAAAATCTTAACTTCTTTTGTTTCCATGTGTGACACTTGCCTACGTCATCAAAAGTGAAGATGGCGAAGTTAAGACCTGCAATTGTAGTATGACATACGCCCTATGTCACATGAGAAGGTAGAAACGATACGTAATACGTTCATCAATTCTGGGGAAAAAGCTTTGAGAATTATGTCATTAGGTGGAGCTTATAACAAATTCACTTATACAGTTCTTTATATCTCTGTTTAGTTAAATATATTTATATACATACATGCATACATATTCTCACGCCGTTAGTTCCCATTGGGGTAGGCAGAGACTATCGATCGCCACTTTGTACGATCCTGGTAAAACTCTCTAGCTTCATTCACATCCATCAATCTTTTCATACATGCTCTTTTATTCTTCATACTACGGACACCTGTCTTTTTGAGCACATTTTCTATTTGATCCAAATGTGTCCTCCGAGGTCGTCCTCTACTAACATTACCTTCTAATTCTAATTATATTTATATATATATTTGTTTATCCCAAACTCAAACATTCACGCCGTATACGGCAGAGGGACTAATACTTTTAAGCATAATGTGACATTGTCACCTGGTGTTCAGAATACCCAAGTATGCTTGAACAGTGTACTCATCGGATAGGGGCAGGACCATCAGTTTGGTACGAAAACACTGTCACATGCCTAAGTACAACTCAGCCATGTGTATTTCTTAGCGATGATTTCCCTCACCGTTAACAGCCATGATAAATTAACCAGACATATGACTATAGGAGATACACATTGGTATGACCGACTCGAGTTTTTTCCACAGATCTATCATGGTTGTGTATCCGTATATTGTACTCGTAAATCACCGTTTAATTTATATTAACCTGGAAAGAAAATAAAAAGGTTGGGTCGGATAAGATGTGCCTGATTGAGCAGTAAGTCTAGCATTTTGTGATGATGTGATTATAGTTAATAGAGAGCACGATTGAGATATCTTAACTATTCTCTCGTACTGCGTTGGCGCATATAAACAGGAGGGTTACTAAACGCATAAACGGTTAACCACTTTACGTTTTGTTATAGTTGATTTTAAATTGGTGATTTGTAGCTTTAACTTTTACATAGCCTTTTTACAACATTGTATATACATACATATACTCATTGCGAAAAATCCCTAGAAAGGGTAGCCAGAGCTAAGGAATTAAAAATTCTAAAAAACTTTTGAAAGTTGAAAGTTGAGTGGAGAAAAAGATGGTTGATAGTATATTCATTTTTTTTAAATATTGAGTAATAAACATTTGATGATATTTTTGAAAATGTGACGTATAACTCAATACACGTTGACAAATTAGTTCTAGTGTGTTATATAGTTCAAAATCTAAGTGAAAAATGATAAATAAATTAAGGCAGTCACTTTGTGGATGTACCCTAAATTCCTGGCTCAGCAGGCTGCGCGAGCGCCGCGGGGCACCTCGTTATTAGCACCTCGAGTCACAAAGCGCGCCGCACCCCTCTCTTACCCCCCTCATTTTAATAGACATTATCTGTTACCTTGTCGACTTGAATTAAGTGAAATCATTTTAATATTTTCTCTGAGTTCACCGCCGCAGTCCAACTTGTTTTTTTCACTCGAACCGTAAAATGGCCTTTGTGGTTATGTCTACAAATTGGTGTGTCATAATCAGGAATGGTACTTCAATTTCATGTTTATATATGAAGTGAAGTTGGCATTTAGGAGGGCTAATTATATGGTTTTTGTGAGTTGAGTAATTGTGGTACTTACTGAAGTTATAGTTTTCTCAATAAGCTTATAATAATAGCAGTATTACAAATGATTCAATTGAAATGTTATAAACGCGAATGTGTTGATTCTTTTTATCACCCCATAGTTCACATAATTGTGATGCATAATAGACATTAAATTTGTGTTTTAATTGTTAAAAAAATGGTTATAATTTTCATTTCCTTAATTGATCAGCATAACTGATTGGTTTTGAGTCTTGGATGTCATTTATATGATATTTTTAATATAAAATATATCGTTGTGTTAGTATCTCATAATATAAGTTCTATTAAGTGTGGGACTTACTTGATCGTTAATATTATGTCTGTATTTTATTACTTTAAACCTTGCTTAAAAGGGTTTTAATATTATTTATCAAATCAATCCAATTTTGCACTGATAAAGATGTATTAATTTATTTATCTTTTTAGTGTCATTTACATCACCTTTCTCCACTATTTCCGGACTCGGTATAAATTAACAAAACATTGTATAACATACAGATAATCCAACAACATTTCCTTAAATTCATATTTAGTTTAATAGCGAAATCTGCATGTTGTAGGAATTACACTCACATGTTCAATCTCTAAAAGAAAAGCAATTTATTACAGTTCTTCATAATATAACGAAACATTTTTCACAAATGCACGCCTATTCAGTGTGTTATATATATTACTATATCTTGGAAAACTTTCAGTTCATTATCTTAGCAACTAAAACATCCATGTAAAAGGGGTAATTTTATCGTACAGATGTAATATAATTTGACAAAATTCAACAATCCTATCCTTAAGATGTTTATCCTCATTAATAGCGGTCCTGAATAAAGAACCAATGCAGGTAATGTAAGTGTTTCAACGCATATCCCTACATACTATATACTCAGGTTAACAATTTTAATAGCTAGTCGTCAATTAAAAAATGCCATACCGTATGTCCCTTGTAATATTTTATGATACGTAATTATTTAATAAAGAGAAACAATGTGACGAGCTGTTGATTGGCTACAATATTCCCGCCCAATTTGAGTGGGGCGTGCGCAGCTTGGAAACAAAGGCTTAATCGGATTATTACTAGTCATTCTCAATTGGAAAATATGGGGAGTACGATTGAGAATATAAGAACATATAATGAATTGGTAAAAAAGAGTTATAGCATGGTTTTTCAATATAGAGAGACATTCTATTTCATTGTCTTTTCGTGTATCTTTTGATTTGCGAATTATAACTACTATATGTTATTTCTATGCATCGTTTTTTAAATTGAAATATAAAGTTTAAATAGGAATGCCCATGATATATTTCTTGTAAAATTATGAGACCATGAACATAATAAATCAAGCTCTGAGCTGTCGTTGATGTCTTTTGTATCGAGGCTTCATAAAGTATTTTCCAATAAGAATATTTGTTCGTAAAATACTCGTAAAATATTGAAAAGGAAATATAAATTCCATTACTCGAATGTCACATTATAAATCAAGCACTAAGTGTAACAACAGAGCGAGAAGTGACATGCAAATAAACGTTCAGCCAAATTAAAAACGTAACTCACTCTAAACAACACCTGTGACGCGAGTTCATACACACACACACACAAACTTACACACAGTATACACATACTGCTTTAGTTTTTGAAGATATTGTAGTAAATGTGTGAGTTGATCATTAAATTTTGACAGGGCTGTAACTTCGTTACATGGTTTACCGACCTAACAAACATACGGACTTCTACGTTTGATTGGTGTAGGAACTTTAATTTGAGTTCTGTATTATTATTTATATAGATTTTTACAATGACGACGACAATTTGTGAGAGGCGACTACCTACTCTGCGTAGTTCAGTATGTGGCCGCTACACCAAAACCTTCGAGCCCCAAAGGCTTTCAATTCTGCGTGCAACTTGCCCTACCTATTGCCACTTAAGTTGTGCAACTATTATCGTGTATCTCATATTAGCCTGTGGGTATAGTCAGACTAAATTAAAGGTTTGGGAATTTTTATGCCATATTTGGGCGGTGTTGTTGAATGTTATTGTTTACTGTACTTTAAATAAGCATAATTCAAAATTAGCTGAGGAATAGTAAATATAGGAGATAGTTTGGTAAATAACAGTGATTTATGCTTAATTTTGGACACATTCACGTCTCGTATTTCAATGGTTAAAGAGTATATTTTATATATTAGTTTTGAAATATGATATGTGGGATATTTGGTTCATAAGCCAAAAAATTGGTATGAAGTAATAGTTTGATAATTTGTTACAAACATTACTAAAATTAAATAACTACCGATGTGCTATGAACAGTTTTTTTAATCTGTTTGCTACATGTTCTTTACCTTATATATTTTTTTGGCAAATAGTCCAATAAATAGAAAAAAATCTAGTGGTAAATGAATGAAATTAGCTAAATCATCGTAATCTGAATATATATATAACGAAAATTGCTTTACGATAATAAGAACAGTAATAAAGTAAACTAAATATACGAGTATCTTACTTATCTCACAAGTGACATCACTCTCTAATTGGTTATGGTTAGACCTAAAATAACATAATGTGCACCGTAACCGATAACATAGGTAATGGTCATAATCCTATATATATATATATATATATATATATATATATAAATGGCTCTTCATATGTAACGTGATCTGAGAAGAACCAACATCGAAATTACTAAATAAAAACTTTTACACTAGGACTCCGCTGTTTAATTACATAAAATCATTAATACCCAAATTTAAAATAGATAGTGCTAACCCTGGCCACCTCACACACACACTCCCACACATCCACCAACAAGTTATTAACACATCACCTACACAGAACGGCGAGAGAAATTATTATTTAGTCGGTTAATAATGGAGTCATCATTTCGTCCGTGACAGCTTCACACCTTGAGTCGGCCGGCGAATTGACTCTCTTTATTATCCAGAGCGGTTTTTGTTGTTTTTGTTTGGGCGAGGTTTACGAGGCGCTTTGAGCGTCGGCCGCGCTGTCTGCCGTGAGAAGGTGCTTCACAAATGAAATGGGTTTTCTTTCGGTAATCGATATATCTATAATTGTGTGATTCAATTTCCTCTCTTTGTTTCAGATAAACGGTTTTGAATTAGTATGCTTTGTATGCTTGCAGCGGTGAAACGATTCAGTTAATATATGGAGTTATTTTTAATGTTTTGTTGGTTGGCATATTTTGAAAGATTAAGTCTACGAGTATAAGTTTATAAAGAATGTGTTATCATCTACTTCGATGAGTCCTTTTTTGAAGTTGGCATATGAATCGGGACGATAAGAATAAAACTCCAACGAAATGGCATTAAATCAATTTTCAATAATTTCTCAACGTGTTATTACAGCAGCCCGTAGGAGAATCATTCATACTATGCTATTGATTACTCTTAAAATGTTATGTTCTGTTTCTTATCTTGTTACGGGGTTCTTTTATATGTTAATATAATCAGTGTTCTTATATGACGTTTATATAAAATAAAATATTGAAGATTGATCTGCGGAATAATTAGTCACTAGCTTTTTGCCCGCGACTACGTCCGCGTGGACTACATTTTGTTGCATCCAGCAAAGTCTATGGGCCAATTTTGACAATTTATAAACTACTATCAATTTAACTAATACAGTTATGAAAAATTTATGAGTTTTCGGTAAAACTTCAGATGGAGACCTTCAATTTGATACCACAACCAATTTTCTAGCTCTTAGAATTTAGAAATTAGAAATTCCACAGCCACTTTTGGAAGTTGCGTGGGTATAGGATAGTGATTTAAAGGTTGTTGGTGATGTGTCTCCAACCGCATCGCCTAAAAATCACTTTTAAAGCCCCAATACCGTTAGTTGCCTCGTACATACACCCACCGGAAAAAAAATAGGGTTACACTATTCTAAGCCGACACTACACGATATTTCATAATTATTGTTTATATATTTTAATGTGATTTTTATAATAAAAAGGTTATTTGAAGTTTTAAATTTACTTCATACCACGTAATAGGTGATTTTATAATAATATTAGAAACCAATTTATAATACTATCGTTTGAGTCGGACAAGAAATGTTTAAGTAATCAAATTTGGCACTCATAACATTTAATAGCAATATCAAACTCGTATAATGTTCACGCCGTATATCCGCGAATTGGTTAGCAGCGGCACATATATATCTGAACACGCGACCGCGATAGCCCAGTGGGTAGAACACTCGGTTATCGTGCAAACGACTAGTGTTCAAATCCTGGGTCGGGCCTACACCAATTTGTCTTTTCTAAAGACATGTGTGTGGTTAATTTATCATGGTTGTTAACGGTGAGGGAAAACATCGTGAGGAAACCCACATGGCTGAGTTGTACTTAGTCATGTGACAGTGTATTCGTACAAAACGGCGATAGGCCTGCCCCCTATCACGTGAGTACACTGTCCATGCAAAATTAGGGTACTCTGAACACCAGGTGACAAAGTCACGTGATGTTCAGAAGTATTAGTACCTCTGCCAACCCCTTCGGGGATATTCGGCGTGAACGTTTATGATATGTTATGTTATCACGCGACATTGTCACCTGGTGTTTAGAGTACCCACGTTTTGCTTGGACAGTGTACCCACGTGATAGGGGGCAGACCTATCATACGTTTTATACGAATACACTGTCATATGAACTAAGTACAACTCAGCCGTGTGGGTTTCCTCACGATAATTGCCCTCACCGTTATCAAGCAAATTATATTATAAAATGAAATAAATATTTTTTTCATTGTTAGTTGGAAGAAATTATCTTAAATCGTACAACTTCTTTAAATTACCGTGGTTGTATAAAACTTCATATTGTTTTTAAGGCAAGTCATATGACTTTATGAGAGATACACTATCACATTGTGCCTCTCCTCCCGATACTATAATAAAATACCCGATAGAAATAAAGTATAAATATAAATTGAATATACTAAACATACATTAATTTTGTAACTTGTTTATTTTACATACATACATACAAATACTCACGTCTATAAATCCCTAGAAGGGGTAGCCAGAGCTAAGAAATTATAAATTCCTCAGCCACTTTTGGAAAGTTGAGTGGGGAGAAGATGTTAAAATAAAGGTTGTTGGTGATGGATCTCCAACCGCATCGGCCAAAATTACCTTAAAAGCCCCAATACCGTTAGTCGCCTCTTACGTACAACCACCGGAAGAATTGGGGTAGTGCTATTCTAAGCCGACACTACACAGTTCGTTTATTTTCTTGTTTCTAACATAGCTTTTTAGGTATTGACACTTTTTACACAAGTAATTTAATACCAACACATTCTTAGAATATGTGCTATAAGTTTCCAACACAATGCTTGAAATAAGAGCAACTAGCTCAAGCTCATAACTTTAATTAAGTATGTGAGTAATGTTGGCTTCACATCAATGATGATTTGTCATATCTACACAGTTTGTTACAACTTATAATCTAATTTAAACAACTAAAATTAATTAAATTTAACCGAATATGAAAATACAATCATATCAATAAAATTTCATGAGTTACGCGTAAATTGTAGTACAATTTCTATCATTCTGTTTCAAACTAACACTGACCATAATATTGGAAATCTACAAATGAATACTAAATTATTGTCTAAAAACATTGCCTGAAAACAAAAAGTCCTAACTCTGTACTTTATTCTCATTGCAGTAAACACACCTAGACCAATATAACCACCTATTTTTTAAAACCAAAGTATTTGCATAAAAAATTCAACATGTTTAATAAAACAATCTTTTTTCGTTAGAATGCTTTTGCTCATGAAAACCTCATGTGCTATCACTAAAGCTGTAAAGCTCAATTGGCAGAGCGTCGGGAGCGTATACCCGGAGGTCGTAGGTTCGATCCCTGCTGGTGTCGAAATTTTTCTTTCCTTTATTTATCCTTTAATCTTTATTCGTTTTCAAAAACTGAATATAACTGTAATGTAAGGATGAGACTCCCTTTTAAGTTACTTAATACCTGTGTCACGGAACCCCAAAATACCTTTACTTAAAAATAAAATACCAAAATACCTTGAAAATAAAATTGTTTACAAGTGTTGTTATCTTGGCACCACCTCTGTAATTTTACCGAATAGAACTTTATTCTTTACAAGCTGAACAAATCTTAAAAAAGCTTTACCCAAATTATAAAAAAAAAACTGCTCTGAACTCATCATTTGTACGTTTTATTGTAAGCAGTAAATTGCCTGTGCGCATAAAACGAATCTAAATGAAGGTCGGTATGTTTAAGACTCGGCTAATTAGCAATAAATTAAAGATTCAATTACAACTTGCTATAATTAAGTTGTACTTCGACTCGCCCTCGTACTAATTTAATAATAAAACCCTATTGTATGTTTGTCAGTAGACTTTTTATGTTAATATTAATTAGTTTTGGTTTCGAAAGGAGACGATTTTATGAATAAATAAACGCAAGAGATATTATTCATACCTAACTATTTTTATATGTATCCTAGATTGGCACTACCCTATTCCTCTCCTTCCCTTGGTCACACAAAATTATAACATAGTTTGGAGTTGCATTAATATTTATTGTCAGAAAAGGTTTGCAATTCGATACCAAATGATGTTTGGTCAACACTTCCTCTTTATTTTATGTAAGCCATGACAATCGAAATATGATTAACTTGATAACCAAAAGAAATCAACCTTTTACTTATGAAATACAAAACCCTATGGACGTATTTGTAGAAAAAAATAAATTATTTATTATTAACATCATTAGACGCACATTAAAAGCAAGTGAAATACATTAATTACAAGCGTAATACACTGAAACACTCGTACAATATATCTCAAAACACTTTAAGCTCATAACATTACTGCATATCTCCGAGATACTATCTTAATGTCGAAGTAAAATAATGAAGCAGATATTTAATTAATAATAAAAAATAATAATTATAATAAAATATGAGGCATTGTAATGGCGAGGTGGGAAACGATGCCGCACTTTGAACACGCTTGATGCGAATCGTAAAAAACTGCAAGAAACGCCTCTTTACACTGCACTGTGGGCTCGACGTGGGTATTGGTGGGACTAAGACTAAAATATTTTTATGTGAAAATAGTGTTTGAAATTATAAATATGTTTTGTCGGCGAAGAATAGCACTAACCTATATGTTTTACATTATTTTTATGAAAAAGGTAAAAATATCGCGTTTAATATTTCTGAATGAAGGCAACGTGAGACCAAATAAATTTATTTGCTATTGATAAAATACTACAGTATTTGTAGATAAGTTTTACCAAAAGGGATTTTTAAATCATTAACTACTAGGAAACACTATTGATGTTCTCCTTCTATCGTATTTTTTATATAAAATATTGTCTCTCTACGAAGTTTTAAAAATTATGATATTTCTATAGGAAGTATAGTTTATTACATTGTACAGGTTAAGATATGAGATGTCATGGTGGTTTGGGCAAATGCCAAGTTTTTGGCATGTAGTGAATGGAATGAATTTGTTAAAGTTAGGTTTCTAAAGAGATAAATAGAATTGATGAGTACAATAGAGTTGCTATTGGATATCAGCTCCGGATTTTAAATTTGAGTAAAGTGTTACCTTCCAGTTTAAGTAACCTAGACTATATTAATAATTATTTAGAAAAAATAAAAACCGTGATAGCTCAATGGGTAGAACACCGGTTATCGTGCAAACGACTAGTGTTCAAATCCCGGGTCAGGCCTACACCAATTTGTCTTTTCTAAAGATATATGTGTGGTTAATTTATCATGGTTGTTATCGGTGAGGGAAAACATCGTGAGGAAACCCACATGGCATAGTTGTACTTAGTCATGTAACAGTGTATTAGTACAAAACGGCGATAGGCCTGCCCCCTATAGCGTGAGTACATTGTCCATGCAAAACGTGGGTACTCTGAACACTAGGTGGCAAAGTCACGCGATGTTCGGGAGTATTAGTACTTCTGCCAACCCCTTCGGGGATATTCGGCGTGAACGTTTATGTTATGTTTATTGATGTTAAAAATACAAAAGATCTACAATTAATTATTTATCTGGGTGACGTTTATATCTTAAATCGAAACATATATTTATTTTACAAAATTACAATTCATGCTCTACATTACAAGCAATCTATTTTATTTAGGTGAGTATTAAGCTTCGAATAAAATAATATTTTAAATTCTTATTCCTATCTTCCCTGCTTTCGAGACCACAGTGCATAGAATCAGGCAATTACATAAAATCGTTTCATTTGGCGCGCCAAGTGCTATGGTGCGACCCCGCGCGATACCATCTCTCGTACATAACTCTATGAACTGACTATCTTCTTAACTATAGCTATCGTTTTGTCTTCTGTATCAGATTAATACGAATTTAAACATACCAATTTCTAACTAAATCATCAAATGCAAAATATTCACTTTCCACGTCGTATGACATAATATAACACGTCGTATAACACTTGTTACAAAATCAATGAAAAGGGATTTAAAATAGTAAAAAAGATATATATTCCCAACAGTTATACAATAACTCAAAGAAAAGAAAATGTAAAAAGTCAACATAAATCCAAAACGGCCCGCCACTTCTAGATGTATGATAACATGAGATTACCACTTATAATGGCATTATAATCTTGTAAACACATTGTGTAATGCGTCATTCTGTTTACGTGGCTCACAACAGCCCGGAGCCCTTGCTCTTTCAAAAGAAAAAAAGTGAACAAAAGCCCGCGCACTGAAGCGCTCCGCACAATCGCTGTGGTTTATCAAAATAATAAGGCGTTAAGAAAAGACCTTTAATAGTTTGTTAAGCGTTGTAACGCGAGAATAATAAGCGAACGAGCCGGTAATAACAATAACAATGAAAAATAATAACCAGATCCCGGATATGAGAGGTCTGAGCAATATTATAACGAGCTATCGCTGTGCCCTCCTTCCTTGTTGTTTTAATAAAATTTTATGCGTAGATTTTTGTTTAAAGTGCAATACTTCTCACGAAGTCGCTTGATAAGACTTTCTGGTATATTTAGAATAAGTATTGTGTTATTTACTGCTTTAAATGTTACTAAGAAAATGTAAATGGTTTTGTAGAGATAGTGAAAACTTTAGTTTAGATCAGGAGTTCGGATATCAGCAGCATATTTATATCCATACCCGTATCTGTATATTATTGCATTTCATGCATTTACTTCGGATCATGAAAGCAGAGTTTTCTTATTCAATTCACTTTCTCTTATACTCACGGCTATTTGTTCCAGAAATGGGCCAGCCAGAGCATTAGAACTGAAAATTTTAAAAAAATGTAAACATGGTTGTTACTGATCGGTCTCCAACTATTGTAACATACATACATATACTCACGGCTATAAATCCCTATTCAACTATCAAATTATTAAATGTATGTAAATAATACGTTTATTTATTTATTTTAAAATATTACCTTCCTTTTCCTTTCTACCACCTTAAAAAATAATCCGCGTTTTTTTTAAAATATTTTAAATAATAATGATTTTATGATTTAATTATTTTTAAAATATAAGGTAAATTTGTACGTCTTATTTTTGGGAACGGGCAATATATAGTAAAACAAATTCATTTTGCTTTGAATTGCGAGGTAGGAAAATGCGAGGGTAAAAATGGGAGTTTATCATAAATAATAATATATTAAAATACTTTTCTGATGTAGTGCCTATAGTTGCCACAATTTTAAAAACAACTGTACATATTGTTTCAGTTGTAAATCACAAAAAAGGGTAGCCAAAGTATCAGAATTAGAAATTACTTAGTCACCTTAGGAAAGTTCAATATGGAAAGATTGTACAATAAAACAAAGTCACGTGACGTTCAGAAGTATTAGTACCTCTGCCAACCCCGTCGGGGATATTCGGCGTGAACGTTTATGTTATGTTATATATGTTATGTTATGTACAATAAAGAATGGTTGCTGATGGGTCTCCAGCCGCTTCACCCAAAAATCACTTAAGGAGATCAAAAATTATAAGTTTCCACATATGTTACACACGGAGTGGAATGGGGTAGAGCCATTTTAAGACGATACTACACAGCTTGTTTTTATTACTGTTTGTACTATATGGCTTACATTTAATATAAAGTCTTAACTCTTCTTCTAGTCTTAATACTCTAATTATTAATAAATCTTTTTCTCGTGGAATTACAGCATTATTCCTTTTTATTAGGTTAGGTTTATTTTTTGATGTCAAGTGAAATACCACCTTTTTCTTTTTTATATCTGCCCCGCGCTAAGACTCAAAATAATCGTATTCCTAAACCATGTGTTGAGTTTTAATTAAAAATGCAATGAATAAACCAAAACATCAGTCACGATTCAGTTAACAAAATGGCGACTGTCTCGATAAGTAGTTATTGATCGATACTCATTCATCCCCATCGAGCGGCCGCGCATGCGCAGTGAGAAATGGGGGGGCGGGAAGGCTGCGCAACCGCACGAGATTTTGAAAGCTGATAGCGGACTTACCCAATTTCCAAGGTGTATGAAGTTATTAATATTTTGTGTTCGGATCGGATATTTATTTTGGAAATTTTGGTTCGAGTTTACAAAAAGTGTTTGCTCTGGAAAATTGAATCGGTGTTTAAGATATTTAGTTTTATAATATGGTTTATATTAATTTGGTTATTTATGGTTAGAGATCTATAGATCCAACGTGGAAGGTACTGTTAGTAGACGACGTCCACATTTGGATCAAATAGAAAATGTGCTCAAAAAGGCAGGCGTCCGAAGTATCAAGAATAAAAAAACATGCATGAAAAGATTAATGGATGCTAATGAAGCTAGAGAGGTTTGCCAGGATCGTAAAAAGTGACGATCGATAGTCTCTGCCTACCCCAATGGGAACTAACGGCATGAGAATATGTATGTATGTATGTATGTGTGAACAGTAGATGACAATAAAGTCACGTGATTTTCAGAAGCATTTGTACCTCTTCCTTTCGGGGATAAATGGCTTGAGTGTTTGAATAGAGTTGAGTAATTATAAATAGCTTATTGCATGATGTGTGTGAGTCACAATACCGTTAAGTTAATGTTCTCGGAGGAAATTTTCAATATCAATGCCAGATCATTCTGTTTCTGAAATCCCAAAAAGAGGTAGCTTTAAAAATCAATATTTCTTAGCCACTTTTGGAACTTGAGTAGGAAAAATATGCTTAATTAAACGATGGTTATAGATTAGTCTCTAGGTACATCGACAATCACTTGAGTTGCACAACCATAACCAATTTTACCAACCGGGAAAATGGGGTAGTGTTATTCTAAACCTTAAGAGTAGTAATTATTTAACATATTATTAAGATGCAATTTTTTAAAAAGTACCACTTTATTGAGGCAACTGCTTTATGTATCTTTTTAAACCGATTTGAGCTACTAGTATTTATTAAGGGCTACAATAAAAAAAATATTTGAAATAATACGATTTGAGAAATTTTGATGTCATTCAACACAACACATCGAGTTTTGAAAAAAAAACATTTGAATTAGTTTTATATATGGTGAGGCTCTAATACCTTTTTTAAGTTTTCGTTCATCTTTCACAGTCATATTCTACTCATAAATTGTGAACTGCGTAGGTTTCATGGTTTGGTAAATAAAATTCTGTGAAATACAAGATATATATAGACAAACATGACAAAACCCTTATAGGTTTCATTTTTGCCATTCGGCTTGCCATTTGGCATAACTTTTTTTACCTTTAAAAAAATACAAACTATTTAATTGGAAGTTTTCGCTCCTCAAGTTCAATTCAAGGAATTTGTTTTATTTATTTATTTATTTATTAGGCATGCACACAGTACAACATCATATTATATTATAATTTACATAAGATTTACACGTTTTATTCAGATGCAGTACCAGAACAGCATGCACAACATCACCTATTTAGTTGAACTAATTTACAATACTAAAAAAATATATAAATAATTAAAAATAATTCAAAATAAAGATTAAACAAATTTCATTCAGTGGAGTTCGTGTGTAAAAATATTTAAAAAGAGAAGCACAAACAAAAATATTATAAATTAATTTAGATAAAATTGAAATATTAACAAAATGATAATGAAATAAAATTAAATTAAATTGATTTTCTAAAACTAAAGCTTTAGTTATTGTAAATATATTGTTATTGTATTACATTATTTCTTTACATTTGTTACGAAACGAACGTAGAGTCATGATAAATATCAGGAGGAGTCAATTCCTCTTTATTATTACAAATGGAGTTATATAATTGGCACATTCTATAGATGGGGTTATTGTTTACGACATTGAATACACTATGTTTCCAATTTGATTAATGTAATTATTTCCGTTTTACCCATCTATTACTTTTATTTCACTAGCTTCATAAAAGTGCCATCACACCATGAAACAGTCAACCAATCACAAAGTCATATTTCAGTCATCCATTCCCATACAAACAAATTACGGCTTACCAAAGAGTGCAGAGCTGGTTGTAATTGTGCAAAGAGGTAATGAATCACCGAATCGCTCCAAGATGTTTAGTGCTGGATAAATCCGCGTTATTTATAACTCGGTATAACAATGTGTGCCGTATCGCCGGGGTAATTTCTCAAAAACACACCTCGCCGTTAGCGACGGCTATCGGATACAAATTAAATAGCATGTCCGTTCGTTCGTGTTTCTTGAGGCTTCTTCCCGTTGTGTTGTTGTATTTTGTGGTTTTTGTGTTTCTCAATTTAACTAAATTAATATACAATAGATTAATTTATTTATCTCCTATGCTTATTAAATAGGAACCATTTGTTTTTCTGAAATAAATAAGCTCAGAAACTTCTACACCTATTCTAAAATTTTCTCTCGTCAATAGAAACCATAAAACTTCAGAGGAAACATAGTCTATATATCATCACACACAATTTCATAAGAGAAGATAAGTGACAAAAGAAACCTTAAATATTTGAAAGAATAACACTTCTCTAGCTAAGCTGGGGAGGTCAACTAATTTATTCGACACAAAAACTTAGGTATTTCTTTTATTTTGTTTTTGCTGTCCAGTAAACGTGAAATTACAAATTTATAACCACGAAACTTTATTTTACTAGACTAATATTGACAAAATAAACCCTTTCTCACTTTACAAAGACAAAACAGGTAGTACAAAGGTTCCGCTGAAATTCAGATATAAAATTGTGGATAAATGGTGAATATTCTGAGCCGCGATCTCGCAGCTCCGAACAATTGCAGTCGCGGGGCGCGGGCTGGTTGCGGCATTATATTATTAAAAGATAAGTGCCAATATTACTCACTTGTTGCTCACGCTAACTGTGTATGTAAAACTTGGGGAGGCAACCCTATTAATCAGCAGAGGAACGCGGCAGGCCTTTGTTCGACTGACCCGAACAGAGCGAGAAACGAACTTTTCAACAACACGTTGGTCATTCGTTAGTTATGAGTTACTACTTTACTAGAGACTATTTTTACATCACTAGAAAAAAATACTTTTTCTAATTTGAATGGCTAAAGAACGTTCTTGACCATTGGTAATGAGGTTAGCTGCTGCTGGTCACAGAGGTCTCAAATTTGATATCTGCTTAATGAGATGACATTTATGAAATGAATTAGGTGGTTTGGTTCTTAGTCTTACACTTTATATAAAAATATGTAATATTTTCATATTTGACTTCAGGACCGCGATCCCATACTTAAAGTTATGTGGGAACAGCAAAGATATACTGGCCAGTACACCCTGCTGTGTACCAACTTAGAATTTGTATTTATGTTTAGCTAGAGAAACATTTCGAAACCGCGATGTACGAATTTTTATGACACTGCTAGTATGCGAGTGAGTTCGCCGTCTAGCGGTCGCCACAGTACTCCCCTCCTAGTCGATAGACGATATTGAAGAGCTAGGAGGTACCTGTTACCAATAGTAGAGAGGGACTAGTGTGCGAGCAAGTTCGCCGTCTAGTAGTAGAGTGCAGTGTGGGCAGGGAGGCAGAGTAGCGTGCCAGTAGATGCTCGGTAGGGTGAGTAGTGTAGTTTGGTAAGGTAAGCGAGGAATAGAAGTTGTGGGTAGATTGAGAAATGTAGTAGAAAGATTCGTCATGTTGTTGTCGGGGGTCACCACTGTAGGAACAGCAAAGATATACTGGCCAGTACACCCTGCTGTGTACCAACTTAGAATTTGTATTTATGTTTAGCTAGAGAAACATTTCGAAACCGCGATGTACGAATTTTTATGACACTGCTAGTATGCGAGTGAGTTCGCCGTCTAGCGGTCGCCACAGTTATTTTGTTCTCGCTTAAGTATGGCATATTTTTGTTTTATATAATTGTTCTTAGGTGATAAAGATAATATTAAGGTATCTCAAGCCGTTAATAAACACATTTACGTAAAAACGTCAAACAAAACACAGGCAACGACATAATATAACGTTATGTCCAGCGAACACCTTATTTTTTTTCAAAGCTTCTTAAACCTCTGGCTGCCCTATTTCCAAATTATAGTTGTAAGACTAGATAGGTATGTAAAAAAATCCTGAACACCCAAACTTAAAAACTTTCCCACAAAACATATCTTGTGTAATATATTGATATCAAAGACGTTATAAGAACCCACATAATTTAATAAAAGCTGCAGAAGTCTAATTTGCAACAAATTATGTTGAAAATCAATTAAACAGCACATTTGGAATTCGAATAAGAAACGTAGAAATTTAATTACCGTGTAACAGGAATACAAATGTCAAAATCCTTGCTATGGTTAATGTTATTAAGAGAAAAAGATAAAAAGGAACAAAGTTAATTTCTTTACCTGCGAGCCGAGGCTAATTCCCGCACCTTGTGGCAAATTGAAAAGACGCGCTTTGCTCTCGAGAAAATAACAATAAATTCTCAAATAATATTAATTCATAAATAATAATCGTGCTCGGGAGAAAATAAAAATATACACGTCGAAATAATAAAGGATTCTCGTTGCGGGCGCGCGCACACTGGTCGGTTTTTGATTGCGTTTAAGGTGGAGCTTTTTAAGTAAGATTAGTTTAAAAAACGTAAAAATAGTTACACTGTCATATGAATTTGATATGATATATTTTTATACACATGATAAGGTTGGTAATAGTTTTTGTCTAATGAATTTTTACATGCATGATCCTTACAGATCCACAATCTTTTCTTGGCCGGCGGCGACTACCTACCTACCTAGTCGCCGCCGGCCAAGAAAAGATTGTGGATCTGTAAACTATTTGAAATCACTTTATTTTTCGTTTAAAAAAGTAGTGTCGGCTTAGAATAACACTACCCCATTTCTTCCAGTGGGTGTACATAAAAGGCGACTAACGGTAACGTGGCTTTTAAGGGATTTTTGGGCGATGCGGTTGGAGACCCATCACCAACAACCTTTATTTTACCATCTTTATCCCACTAGACTTTCCAAAAGTGGCTGAGGAATTTCTAATTTCTTAGCTCTGGCTACCCCTTCTAGGGATTTATGACCGTGAGTATATATGCACGTATGTTAAAAAAGTACTACTGCTTTTCTCTACCACATTAAATAACATAATATTGTAAAATACAAAAACGACGGTGTACCAAAACCCACCCGTGTGTCGGCACGAGGCTGAACCTAAAATTGTTTTTTCTAACAACAGCTATAATTAAGCTATACGTTACGTTTTTGTTTGGCCCACATTTTCCGATCCTCTAATTTTTGTGTTTTTTGCTTTTTGTAGTCGTTAATATGATTACACCGTTCGGATGATGGCTTCATACGTGTTTTAGGTTATAACTTAATTTGCTTGGGTTACTTATTTGTTTTTTTATTGTTATGTCGACTTCCTGAGAGCGGCTGTCGTTCGTTTTTTGCTGGCGGTTGTTAGGCGAAGGTGATTGAATGTGATGGTAGAGAAATTGTTAGGTGTTGTCTATTTCTATTTTAACTTCTTTTGATCTCAATGTTTTGATTTAATGATTATTTTTTAACATGTGAATTGCCGTGTAGTGCCGGCTTAGAATGTCGCTACCCCTTTCTACCCACGGATGTCGTAAGAGGCGACTAAAGGTATTGGGACTTTTTGTTGGATTTTTGGGTTATGCGGTTGGAGACCCATCGCCAAAAACCTTTATTTTACCGCCTTTTCCCCACTCAACTTCCAAAAGTCGCTGAGGAATTTGTAATTCCTTGGCTCTGGCTACCCCTTCTAGGGAATTACAGCCGTAAGTATATGAATGTATGATTATTTTTTACAGTTGCCCTGGTTGTAGTCGGCAGATCATGGATTATTTATAGTTTGCAAAAATGTTTGTTAGAAGCATACATACATACATTCACACCATTAGTTCCTATTAGGTAGTATCTATCGATCGATTCGCCGCTCTGTTGTGAAATTGGCATGGATTGGTTTAAAATAAATATATAGAATATAATGCATGTAACATCTGCTATCGAAACAAGTTAAATATATTGTTCCTGCTTGTTATCCCGTACGAAACATACAACAGAGTAGTCAGTTATAGATGTGAATGTGAGTGTTTGACAGGAGCTCGCAGCGGTCTAGTTCGGACACATTTACCTAATCAGTTTACGACACGCAAACGAGGCGTTTTCACATTTATTTTTTATAAATTTTCTCGTGTGTTTGTCGGGTCGGCTTAAGGTTGTATGAAGCCAGTTCACAGCTCTGACAAGTAAATTGTGTTCCGCCGCCCGACGTGCAAATCGTTGCACGCCCTGCAACACGCTACGGCGGCGATCACGATAATCTGCTCTTAGCTCTAGCGGTGTTCATTAACTTCACTTTTATATGTCACCTTCGCTACGTGTTACACAACAAAGTGAGCCGCCTATGTCTAATTATGTTTGATGCTACAACTGGTTTTGAATGCAGTTTTACTATGTATTTTAATATCAGTCTTGTGATACTAGTTTACCTTCTTAATAAATATTTTTTTTCTCAAGAGTTCCGTGCTTCGGAGGTTTCGTAAATACGTTGGTAGTGGCTACTATCACGGCAGTAGTAGTGAAAATCTGACAACGTACACTTAACTAACGTTGTGCACTATCCCTCATAAACATCCTGTCCAGGGTAGGTAAGAGGCAAAATTAAAGTCATTTGTTCTACTTATTTTGAAATTTCTTCTTATTAGCATGGTAAATAAATAGATTCAGATTTCATGTCATCTTTGAAATTGCATGAGATGATATCAAAAACCTAATCATCAATTCTAAGCAATTTCAATTTAAAAATACCTCAGTCGGCCGTAGTGAAATAGATGAAGACATTACCGAACCCAAGACTGTAATTACTTCAATTACATTGCGAGTCTAAATCAATTTTATTGGTCATCGATTAACGCCGAGCTTGGTTCATAGCTAATGCTCCTAGACCTCTCGACCAGGTTTTGCGCGAACATTTGAAAGGGTATCATGTAATTTTAAAGGGTCAAATACATTGGTCGGAGTTCAAGTTTGGTTGGTATGATAATTTTTAAAATGGCCTTCGCGGATGTGTAATTGATTTTGGTTAATATGTTTTTGATGATAGGTTTTGGTGCTGGTTAGAGGTCCGATACAATTATTTTGAAACAGTCGGCTGGGCCGTTTGAGAGGCGGCTTGTTTAATGTCTCTATTTATGTTTTGGTCAGCTGACTTCGAAACAGTGGGAATTTTAATATCTACTCAAGTTAAAAACACATCAAGGTATATCACTTACTCGAAAAATAAAATAGCTATTATATTAAATATTAGCTACCGATTGAAAATAACTATTCTGAATCTACTTATTACATTATTTTGTTTCGTTAACAAAATCCATGAGAAGGACCCAGAGTCTCTATTCTATATTAGTCTCTACTAATAGGAAGTAAATCTAAATACGGATATCATACTGATATAATTAACATAGGTACTTATTACTTCTTAACGCAAGAGCGAAAACATAAAAAGCAGATCTTTTAACAATAAATTTAAGACAAACAGCGAAGTAGAAAGTAGCAGGTAGCCAAAGAAGTTAAACCCAATTAAAATACAATTGCGTCAACCATCAATTATCCCCAGTATTAAAGATATTATTCCCATGTACGAATAACAAAATGTAACGGGACACAGAGGGGTAAAATGATGAAAAATGACTCCTTGTTAAGTTATATGGCGATGGTATTTTATTCATGTCACGTAGTCGCGGGCTTGCAACACGGAGGAGTTTCGATCGTGCATGTAACACCTCCTTGGTCCAGCGCTTTATGGTGTTGCCAGCGTGACTGATTTTATTACTGGTATTTGAATGAAATTAAAATTTGCTGTTTTTGCTATTGAAAAGTAATAACATTATGAAAGGAAAGAATAAAGGTATGTTTGGAAAACACAATTTATATACGATTAGAAAGTGCGTGTATGTTCAAAAAGTTTATTACTGAGTTGATTCTAGAACAAGTTTAGAAAAGCATTTATTATTTGCAAGCTGACATATAAAATACATTAGTTTTACCCGTAGAAACTAATTTGTCATATAACCGATTATTGAAATCACTTATTGATGGTCAGAAATATCATTTGGTTTTGACCAATCAGACCTGACAAGCGTTCACACTATTAACCACAAAGGAACGGCAAAAGTAAATTTTTTTCTAAGCATTATTCATCACACAGCATTCATACTACCCAGTTTTTTACTTTACGATGTAACATTAATATGTGATAGGGGACGAAGATGTCTATCTTTGCTCTATTTATGCACACTACTTTACTTTCAACTTGTACATAACTATTAAAAAAAGAAATGTACTTTGAATGAAACACAGCAAATAACAGAACTTACTCCAGCATTATTGATATGTATATTTTCATTTATTTGGCCTCAACTATTATTACGAGGTAGTATATCGTAGAACACGCAGTTTTTACGACAGCAAACATCTAATTTAAATCCCTTTGAAGCCAAAAAGGGAGTTAGGAAGCATGTTACTATGGAGCCAATTACGATAATGTCTCGCTAAATTATAGCCAGTGTAGTAATGGTGGAAAATTTCACCTTTTGGGTCGTAAAGAAAATAGAAATCAGAATTTCATAGCTACTTTACTCAGGTTTAGTGATGCACGAATAGTGGCGTCGTTTTGAATAAATTAGGCGCTGGCAAAGAGTGTTTTAGAAGCATAAGTATGAGGCTATTTTATAAGTTATTAGTAATAAAACTACTCTTAAGAAATGAGTTCTAAATTCATGGCTGTGTTTTATTCCAAACCACTGTAGGTACTATACTTTAAAATACGTAGTCCGACATAAATAAATCTAATAACCGGATTGCGTGACCAAATCACTATCACTTATCAATAGATCGATTAAAAAGTTAATAAAAACTATTCTTTTTTAATAATTCCATTAAAACACGAAGTCAAACGTTTCAACTGTAATGACAATTGTGGTCAAAACAAAAATCATAAAGATGGTTGCGTGAGAGATGGTAGAATAGATTATTTTATAGTCTTCTATATTCTCCTAAAAGCCATAATTTTAATCCAAACAATCAAATCTTGTGACCAAGCTTTTAATCACATAATAAAGTAACATTCATAAGTTTAATTTTAAAAAATACGATTTCAATGACCTACTACAACAATAGGATTTGAATTTAATAATTCAGTAACCCATTTCATATTGTAACAAAAGTAGGAGTACATAAAAACCTAAGTACAAACATACACTGTTTAAATTATAAATCTGAGCGTAGCAACGAGTCTACAATGTCTCATCTTAAATAAAAGTTTCCTCCTAAATTTTAAGTTACGAAATCCAAATATTAACAGAAAGTGCATAAAATTAGCTAACCTATGTGTATACCCATGTATTTGTTAAAAACTAGACAAAAAAATACGGAGTGATACATTGAATTCAAATGTTTCATAGTAAAAGCTGTTACAAAAGGCGTACAATCAATTAGAATAATGGCTATTTTAACACAGGGATATACCTCTAATATATTATTTACTGGCTCGGAACACATTTCATACGAGCACCACCCCTACACTAATTTTCTCATTCATCTGCATGTCAACAGTAACACCTTTACAATCCAATGGCGTGACAACCCTGCGTGTTTCGTCACCAAAAATTAAGTGATTATCTTTGAGCTCGTAAAGTGTTTTTGTTTTTGTTTTATACAACACAACATTACATACGAGTACGTAACGTAGCATTATATCGGAGCTATGTCAGGCACTGGAGTAGACATTAAACGAAGATTGACAATGTAATGTTTGGAATCTTGTTTTGTAATGTATGGTACTAGGGACTTAGGAGAGGTGGTCACGCACTTAGTAGGTAATTATGTTTTCTATGTATGCGTATTCTTAAGGTAGTTTTCTTTTGATGATTGATTCGATACTTTATTAGTATAAGCTTTTCAAACTAATAAAAGTTACAACCTAATTTTAAAACCATAATAGTTCAATAGAGAGGTTAATTGTTTTGGTGGATTTTGGAAAAATATTATACAATTTTCTAAGACTGGTTAGTTCTTTAGCTGGTGGCGTTAGATAATTATGAGTAAAAGGTAAAAAGTTTTTTGAAAAACATACATATACTTACGCCATTAGTTCCCATTGTGGTAGTCAGAGACTATCGTTCGTTACTCGAACGATCCTGGCAAACCACTGTAGCTTTGTTTTCATCTGTCAATTTTATTAATAACTAAACTACAATTACTCTTACGATTTTGAAGCCTTGTTTTCTTTTTTAATCAGCAGCTTTAGGTACTTTAAGTGGAATCATTTAAACCGAACCATAATATTGCGCTCCATTTTGAAATCCGTCTGAAAAATAAAAAATAAGTAACCATAATACATACGTTTAATTTATAGGAGCCGGTGCCAGCAGTAATAAGTAACTTACATATTTTCGAAATAGAGAATGAGTAAGTTTATTTAACATATTTGAGGATAATAACTTAGCCATTGGCCATAATTATTATTTAAAGTCAAATTGCACAAGCTTACAATTAAAACGTGTGCATTTTCGATACAATAAAACATTTATCACATCATATTTCTTAGTGAAACTACACAAAAAGTTGACTTATGTAAATCCTCTTAAACTATATAATTAAACCTTTGCTTCATTGTAGTCTATTGTATTCTTAAGACAATCTGAAAAGTTCGTTTAAAGATTGGATTTCTTTTTATATTATAAAGACATTTTTCAAATTCTTAAGTGTTAATTGTTAACCACAAATATAGAGGGTCTAAATAAAGTATGTTTTAAAAAGATCAGAGTATGTTACCACAAATTAAGGGTACCAGCTGACCAGCACGGTTTAGAACCTTAAAAAGTAACGGTTCAGAAAGTTTACTAAATTTAGAATGTCGTAAACATCTGTTGCTGCTGGCGTCGTATAAATTATGCTTTTGAACGATTATTGATCTAATTTTACAATGTTAAAGACCAATAAAATGAAATTAATACAATGATTTCAAATAGGAATATCCTCGTTTTGTTTTTTACGCAAACGTCCTTTATGGGAATTAAGAAACCCATTTTTTTTAAATAACTATTCTGAATCATGGAAAAACTATTACTATTAGAGTCGCATGTATAGACACATTTGTTTTATTAACAATTAGCTGAATAGTAATTATAGCTTGGTTATATGAGAAACATTTAAATAGAACTGGTTATGTACAATCCAAAAAACAGCAATGTTTCTTTCACTCGCAAATCACACCAGTCATTTAATAATATTTTTTTAGTTGCGGACTTAATCTGTGTGCTATGACATTTTCTATCTGAGAGTATGTACATATTGGACATGAGTGCGATTATTTCCTATAAGATTTGAGCATCCCTATCACGGCAATGGTCTAGTTAGCGTTAGTTTCAAATTGTAAATACATTCGTCGCCTAAGGTAACAGCTACTGGTTATAACTGTACCATTCATCATTCGATAAAGGTAAAGACAGATGTTAAATTGTCCAACAGAGTCGTTAGTATAATGTGTTCGCCGCAATTTCGTATTCTAAACAATGATTGGTTTATGTAAATTTGCTTAGACGGAAATATTTCATTTTTAAAGGAATCTAATAAAAGAGTTTCAGGATGTTCGTGTATTCATATTTGTTCCGTCACGATGTTATACCTCGTTGTATTTAAATATTGTGAAAAGGAATGGCCCAAACAAATTATGTGAGTCTAGCAAATAAGGTTTACGCTGAGTTACGTTAAAAATAATAAAAGGGCAAGAATTTAAAAATATTAACCGGCATATTTTCTTATACATCGTCATGAACTCATAAACAGGAGGACATTATAAGATAACAAAAAAAAACTTCCTAACAGTCTTCAACCTCTCATACATATGCTCTTTATTTTTCTCACTTCAAATTACTACCATATTAAAATATATTTATAAAGTATTTTTTATCCGCATTTTTTTAAATTATAGCTCGCTAGTTAGAGCTATTTACATAAAGCTACTTAGCTAGAGGTGTGAAACATTGCGATCTGTAATCTCAAAAGAAGTCGACAAACTTATACAAAAAGTTAACACGTTAATGCTCATTTAATTCGACACGGATTGCGATGATAATCGGTCTGTAAGTTTAGATATTAGCCACGTAGCAATATCTCAGGGTAATTTGTGTAATTTTCTTGCAAATGGAGACTAATGCCAGAAAGTGGCGTTAACGACGATGCAAAGACGTTCAGAGGGGCCGCGATCTGTAATCATCTCGCGATATTATTCATCATAGTCACTGCTTTGTATCTAATCTTCTATGTATAACAAGAGAAACTGTCCGTCTGACTAGCTGCCGCCTTTGTTAGTAATATCGCTGCAAATGACTAGATGGCGGGGCGGCAAGTAATTGTAAGCAAGCATTGTAAAAAATATAACATTATCTTTATTAAGAAGATTTTCCTTTTGACATCCTGAAAGAAATGCAGGACTGAATCCAAAAAAAAGTTTAATTTCTAATGATTTGACGTCGGTAAAGTTGGTATGTCAAGTTAATAAAGAGTAATTATATTTATTAGAGGTAATACACAAATGAAGGCCTTATTTTACTACTACTACTTTAATTAATGAACTATCGTGTAGAGATTGTATGCAAACTAAAGTATAAACGGTAATAAATTTCAAAAAATGGTATCCAGAACTTACAATTGGTAATTCCTCAGCCTCTTCTGGAACCGGAGTGAGGAGTCAACTGTAAAATAAAGGTTTTTCTTGATGGGTATCTAGCCCGCATCGTCGAACCATCACATTAAAGACCTCAGTTTCCTAAGTCATCTGTTTAAATACCCGTGTGATGAAATGGGTTACTGCTATTCTAACCTGACATAAACAAAATAATTATAATTATTTCTTAATTATAGACTAGAATAGAATAATACGGAGATATAAATCTATAGAACTTACTCTTATTAAATTGAACTCGGCTAGATGAAGTTAGCCTAATGGGGTAACATATCAAGAACATAGCTTTGATTACAGTACTTTATTTAATATACAATAATGCTATACTCACGACTTCTATTCAATTTATTGTAAAATACGAAATCAAAATACGTTAAATGTTACTATTATGTTCCTGCCGGTGTCATATAAGGTCTAAACTAAATATGACGCAAGATGTACTAAGAGACTTTTATGTAGAAGAGAAAGGGGTTTCGTAGTGATTGACGGACGATTTGGCTTTACACCCAAAATCTTCTTTATATTTACATCTTTTCCCATCAGGATTTCAAAAAGTAGCTAGAAAATTTATTACGAAATGCTAGGTACCTCTAAATCGTATTGTATACATGGGCATAGGTAACATTTATATAACGGTTAAAAACCCGAAACGGGTTGGCTAAAGTTGAATGGGAAAAATATTGTTCAACAAAGGATAGTCGGTAAAGGGATTCCAACCACATTTCCCAACAATTACTAAACATCCCAATAGCCTAGCAATAGCACACCAGAGACAAAAGTTTAGTGCTGGAACGCCAGAGTAGCCACTTTAAAAGCCTTTCATACATACATACATACATATACTCACGGCTATAAATCCCTTAACGGGGTAGCCACAGCTTTGGAATGAGAATTTCCTCAGCCACTTTTGGAAGTTGATTGGAGAGAAGATGGTTTAAATAAATGTTTTTGGTGACGGGTCTCGAACCACATCGCCCAAAATCACTTAAAAACCCCTATACCCTTAGTCGCCTCTTACGATCACCCACGGGTAGGAATGGGGTAGTGTTATTCTAAGCCGACACTAAACGAAAAGCCTTTCATAAGTCAC
The DNA here is from genome assembly GCA_963576735.1 of Bedellia somnulentella. Classification (NCBI taxonomy): domain Eukaryota; kingdom Metazoa; phylum Arthropoda; class Insecta; order Lepidoptera; family Bedelliidae; genus Bedellia; species Bedellia somnulentella. The sequence continues at coordinate 9,211,394 of OY755178.1, forward strand.
AATTTACTCAATAAGTTCCAAAACTAATATTGATTATAATAAGGTCCAGTCGCTAGCCAGTGATCAGCCTAGTTACAAAGTTAATAATTTTCGATTACATCTGGCAGAAATTTACTTATTCAGAGACTGAGAATAACTAGTATTTAAAACTTCTCTTAGTTACCACTGAGCAATCAATTTATAATTTTATTGTGTAAAACTGAAATGGATATGTTCGAATGTAAATTTTATTATGCGTCTCTAATTTGCACTTTTTATAATAGTCCATTTATGGCTCTACTGTAACCAATAATATAATGTATACATTTTTGTATATCCCCATTAAATAAATACACCTAAATCCTCCATTAGCCCATTTTCACAAACCGTTTACCATCCCAACATTTTAGTCGTAAATTCGCAACTAGTTGAGAAAACGGCTTAGAAAATTACAAGTATAGAACAAAACGCAGTTAAGCAAGTGCTTACAGCATCAGATAGTGCAGTCATTACTGATTTAGCACGGCGACCTACCTCCGCTCGGGAATTACTCGGTGCTGTATGAAGCCATTGTGTTCGTCATGTGATGTGCCTCTTTACCTTACATACTAGTTTTGCCGCGTTGTATTTCCCTATTGTCAGCTTTAATAGAGTTAATAACATTTGTACGTCGTTTTGAGGAAATTTAAAAGATTAAGTGGTTAGCTTGTAGTGTGACTGATTTATGAGTATGTTTAAGTTTCTATAATTATAATTTGCTTATGTTTGAAATTTATAAGTTTCTATATGATGTATGTGATGTTATGATTTTCCAAAGCAAGATGTGACTAAAAAATCGAGTAATATTACGGGATCGATTTCAATTCAGGGATTTCTTTTTGAATGAAGAATATGTTGTTTTTAAATATGATTATAATTAAATATGTGAAGATTGAGTTAGTAACTTATATCAAAATCATTAATGAACGTGGATTGTGGCTTAATAAATTATGGAATTTACCAGTAAAATTACTTACAGTATAAGCAAATAGTTTGAATTGGATAGGCAGAATAAGATCTTATCAATACATACATAATCGTGCATATATAGTCACGGATATTTTAATGATGTTTAAAATACATACATACATACATATACTCACGGCTGTAAATCCCTACAAGGGGTAGCCAGAGCTGAGGAATGTTTAAAATGTGCCTGAAAATTTAATTTAATTTTATACTTACATGTAAAAAATATAGACTGGCAACCACAAAACGGGGTAGCCAGGGCTTCAAAATTTGGCATTCATTAGCCGCTAATGTAACTGAGTCAAGAAAAGATAAAATAGAGGATTGTTGGTCTTCGGTCACATCACCCACTGAACACCCAAAAAGCCGCGCAGCAAACACTCAAAGATCCTTAGTCGCCTCGTACTACATCCACGCGAAGAAATGGTACTAACCCTGTTTTAGCAGACACTGCCCAGCTTCTTCGTACTACCATCTTATTCATATTTGATAATGACATAGATATCGATAAAAAAGATAAAGATAACAAATATTTATTTCGAAATAAAAAGTATTATTCTCTATTTTTTGAACGTCACAAACTTACGTATAAGTTAAATCTTACTCTACTGACTGTACATCGGATTCGGAAGGTGTATTGTTGCGAGAAGAACCCGTAAGAAATTCAGCGACGCAGATCTTTACACAAGATCGTTTATGACGTATATACCCTAATAGGTGGCAGAGGTATTTTTTTTTCCCAAGAACGTCATATTTAAGTAGTGCAAGGAGGCTTTACAAATGTTATATTTATACATACGACTAAGGATATTATTTGCTGTGTAGTGTCGGCTTAGAATAGCACTACCCCATTTCTGCCGGTGGGTGTACGTAAGAGGCGACTAACGGTATTGGGGCTTTTAAGAGATTTTTGGGCGATGCGGTTGGAGACCCATCACCAATAACCTTTATTTTACCATCTTTACCCCACTTAACTTTCCAAAAGTGGCTGAGGAGTTTCTAATTCCTCAGCTCTGGCTACCCCTTCTAGGGATTTACAGCCGTGAGTATATGTATGTATGTATGTATGTATACCCTAATAGGTGGCAGAGGTATTTATTTTTCCCAATCACGTCATATTTAATAAGTGCAGCGGTTTACAAATGTTATATTTATACAATCCAATGTATGATCGAATTTCAAGTGTGTTATTGAAAAAGAACTCTTGTTCAAAATCCAAAAATATTTTTTCATGCTCATTACGGTCCGTGTAACATTACTGGACATGGGCAATTTTACGGAATGTCAAAAGGTATTGTGTGCTGGCACAGTGTCGGGTGTCACACGCGGTCTTTTTCCACGCACTTTTAAACTTTGGCGAATAATTTGGACACATAAAATTATTTATGGTTTTATATTGCACCGGAATAAATCTGAAATGGTTCGGACAATTTTCAATTGGCGGTTTCTTGCTGACATTTGAAGAATGCGGTGTTAGCTAAAGCTGTTTGAAATGTAAGTACAAAATGATAAATTACACAGTAGAACATAACGTTTAGTCGTTCTAGTCGATTTTACTTTTACTACATAAATCCCTAATAGGGGTAGCCAGAACTTCAGAGTAATAATTTCTCAGCCACTTTTAGAAATTGAGTAGCTTTTACTAGTATTTAGTAAGAGATAGCTGAGGAAAATTTTTTTTTCTATCTCATTTTAAATCTATCTCATTTGCTGTGTAGTGTCGGCTTAGAATAGCACTACCCCATTTCTTCCGGTGGGTGTTCGTAAGAGACGACTAACGGTATTGGGGCTTTTTAAGGATTTTTGGGCGATGCGGTTGGAGACCCATCACCAACAAGCTTTATTTTACCATCTTTTCCCCACGCAACTTCCAAAAGTGGCTGAGGAGTTTTTAATTCCTTAGCTCTGGCTACCCCTTCTAGAGATTTATAGCCGTGAGTATATGTATGTACGTATTTTAAATAGATCTTTGAACAACAATATTGAATGTCTGTACAAGCTCTGGCTACCCCTTCTAGAGATTTATAAGAGTAGACGTGAGTATATGTATGTATGTATTTTAAATAGATCTTTGAACAACAATATTGAATGTCTGTACAAGTAGATCAAACGTGTTTATATGCTTATATATAGTTTCATAAAAAACCTTCGTCCTTTCATTTTATACTTAAATTTTGTGTTAAAGGTTAAAAACAAGAATAAAATAATTCAATAAAACTGGAAAAAAGTACAAAAATATCTAATTTACTAATAAATAAAGAATAAATAAAGGAAACGCGACCTTTTTCTTTTTTCTTTCCTTTATTTATTATTTATTTATTAGTAATAATCCCCACATGAGGTTTTCATGAACAAAAAGATTTAAATTAATATCTAATTTGATTACTATATTTTGACCCCGATACAATAAAGATTAGTTCATGGTCAATTTTTGTGTATTTCTGTGTGATATTTAATCATTTACTTTTATGTTCTGATGTTCTTACTATATGGTATATATGGTATACCTTATACCTGATATTAATGAATTTTAATTGAATTGTAAAATAACAATATAGAATTTAATTGGAAAATACTAATACAGTCGTGCCAATAACACTCAATAGGAATTATGTACCACCTTTATACATTTATAATAATAGCTAACCTAAACTAACCTAAACCTTCATCGGAATTAGCTTTCATGCCGCACCACACCATATTTGAAATCGGAAAATACAATAATTTCATAGTAAATTCGAATGAGACTAGATTATTATATTCGCACGTACTCGTATCGTATCGTATGCTGTGTAGTGTCGGCTTAGAATAGCACTACCCCATTTCTTCCGGTGGGTGTACGTAAGAGGCGACTAACGGCATTGGGGCTTTTAAGGGATTTTTGGGCGATGCGGTTGGAGACCCATCACCAACAAGCTTTATTTTACCATCTTTTCCCCACGCAACTTCCAAAAGTGGCTGAGGAGTTTTTAATTCCTTAGCTCTGGCTACCCCTTCTAGGGATTTATAGCCGTGAGTATATGAATGAATGAATGAATGAATGTACTCGTATCATTAGTTTCCATTGGGGTACGTAGGTACTATACAGGCAATATGTTACTTTGATGATATTGAAACAAAATAAATAGTTGTCCCAGCTACCGATGATGTGCCATACAAAACAATTTATATTACTATTACAGGTCTACTGAAATTAGATTGAAAGTTTTATAAGAAGCGGTATAGCCTCGCCGTCGCCGTTGCGAAAGAGTTTTGTCACAAAGTCTATGAATAGAGAATTTCATAT